>JAOTOL010001246.1:35000-272500 GCA_034440575.1 Imbricaverruca yamaguchii
AGCGGCCTGCTCAACACACTGCAAAGTCGCCACAGGCCCACCCCACTCCAAGACAAATCAACAAGGGCATAACACTCAATACTTTATATTTCGGCGAAAATACTTGGGTGGGGTTATCTGATGCGCCAAATCCATCTGTGCAATTTTTAGAATGATCAGGTCCACGGTCAAGAAGTCATACCCTCGGGAATTTCTGAGATGTCACCAAACAAGGGTGTATTTTGAGGTCCTTAATACAATAAACAACCATCCAAATTGTGCAAACGTATGTATCGGTGAACTCACAATACTCCACTGCACCTTTGGGCTATTTCGGAATTTTAGTTTATGGGACATTTGAAATTGTGACATCGTGACCTACTTTAACTATTGGGTCAGTCACAATGCGATTTTAATAAGTACAGAAATAAAGTTCGATATCTTATCTTTCGAAGCAAACACCAAAAATAGTGTTTTGACCCTAAACATTTATATGTCTGTTGAAAATTAGGCATGCATGTATATTTTTACACCAGGCTTTTGTCGCCTGTTTTAATATTTGTTTAAAACGGTATATGACTGAAATACAAGCTTGTTGACGTACGAGGCACGTGATGGGATAAGAATGTTAATGATCGGAACTTGAATGTTGTGTTGCACAAGTGTTCTAACTCGTTGTGAGGTCAATGGTTAAATAAATGGCATAAATGTCTCTAAAATGTGGTAGGTGGCCTATTCCACGACACATCGACAAGTGAAGGGGCAAAATTACACTTTATGTCTTGATGGAAATATTTGTGTTGGGTTGGTTTGTTTCTATAATCCAGCTTCGCAATTTTTAGAAAGATCGGAGCAACGGTTAGGGAGTTGTAAAATCTGACATTTTGAGAGGCCACCTAAGTATTTGGAAACCTAGAACTCAATGAAGAGTAACACGAATTCCACGAATCTATATATCTCTGAACTCATCATGATCCACTACATCTTGTGTCAATTTCTAAATTTTTTTTTTTTTGTCAATTGTTTTTAACTGTGAGCTTGTGACCCAGGGTAAGGTGACCTAGTTTGACCTTCAGGATAGTCACAATGCTATTTTGAAAAATTTGAAGCTACGAAGGGAAATCATAAAATATTATGAAATCGCAGATATTTACTTGTAAGGAGAAAAGTAATAGAAATCTGTTCACCTCGTGCAATATATTTTTTCCTCAATGGCAGCATGTAGAAAATGTACAATCATATTTCACGGACAACACTGAAGGGGTTTTATCACCACCAATCACTGTAATATCAACATTCTGGCGTTTAAAACCCCACATTCTGGAAACGAAAACATGAACCACATTGAATGAGTAATCGCATTCATCCTGAACTGCTTGGGAACAACTTCGGTCGGACACATCCATTGCCACATGTTGCGCCTGAATTGAATCGCATTGGAGCATGAGCCGTAAGCGTCGTACTAGAATAAGAGAACATAATTACACAATCCAATGCAATACACACACATGTATTGCATTGTGTTGCAGTACAATATCATAGGAAATTAGAATGTAATGATCTACATATCTTCATGATGCCGTAGCTTATTAAGTCTTCATTTTCGGTCGTGAGGTCCTCAGAGGACATAATAATGTAGATAGGCCCAGTGACATGATCTTTATAATTATGGGTAAGCCCAGTGATATGGCGTTTATCTTAGTGTATGACTTGGATAATAGGAATATATTTGTCACGAGTCCTTTGAACAAGACTATTGAAACAAAATGTGCACATTTGCTTGATATCCGAAACAGGTCAGGTCACGCTGTATAATCAGGTCAGTTACGCTGAAGTTTGAATACCCTCGGTGTATCCCCTTCAGGTTGAAATAAATGTTATTCTGAGGAATAACTAATATTATATTTTCTTCTCTTTTTGCAAACTACCCAGCTATCGACCTTCTGGCTAGGTCACGCTGTGGAAATATTTAGACTGATAAGACGATTAATTCGCATTTCGCCTCAGTGCACCATGATTTGAAAGTAGCCGCACAGAAAAGTCAAACCAGATCAAATGTGGTCAGACTACACGAAGTCAGGTCATCTCAAGGTATTGGTTGACCATCCAATGGCATGTTGCACGACTTAGGCGGCGCTGAAACCGAATTCAGGTATGACTTAGGGGAACCGACAGCATTTTGCATGTTTTTTTCGGATAATATACACCATATATGACCTTACCTGATGCCGTTGACCTTTGACATGCTTTAGCACGAGCACCGGCGGGGGGCGGGCGGAATCCGCCCATCCATCCCGTTTTTCGACGATATCTCATAAATGGGCGGGGATATTGCAACGAAATCTGATGGCTTTGTCAAAAATTGATTAGCTTATGCTCCTGCCGAAAAATGAAATCTGTTGGTGAGTATAGGAGGAACTGAGGGGGTGGGAGGCCAGTCTCCCGGTCGCCGAGCGTTCAAGGTCAGAAGGGTTTTGTCGGTGCGATGGCGCGGCGGTTCGTCGTGGCGCCAGATCTCGACTTCATTTGACTCTGGGTGCATTGACCTAGTGTCATTCAATTTGAATTAAAATTGAGTGCACCAAAGCCGTGTCCACACTCAACACTGTGCCGTCTAGCTTCAGACGCTTCTGAGATCTCAGGGGGCAAAGCCACCCTTCCCCATCCGGTGCTCGTTATGTGACAGGCCCGCCGGCATACGTATTAAACAGAAATGTTTATTCTATTATATTGGTCATTTTCTGAATTAAGCCTTACCCCAATTTTAACTTTTCCCACTCAATACGGAAAAAACGCGAAAATCTACATAACTCAAGTCAGTAAATTTGACATAAAGTAAAATGTTAAAATAGCATGGCTATTCGTATTTATGAAAGAACAACATGTTCTGAGTTTGGCGTTGACATGCTACAACTGCTCCGATGGTCAAGTCTGGTCGAAGCACCCTGAGGTCCAAGTAACCAACTAACCGAATGGTGGCATTTTGAACATCCTCGAACATTATTCTCTTTGACCCGTCCCAGGTACATGACCTTTGATGACCTTGGTCTGAAATTTGTGCGAGAGATGCAAAACAGACGAATAACAAGGCAAGGTATGTTTCATTTCCCTGCATCCGCTGATTCTTAGACGAAACTCTACTCAAGTTTTGTACAAAATTCGTTCATTCCAAAAGGGCAAAATTGTAAAATGTCATGTGCTGGATATTGATTGATGATGTTGGATATTTGTATGAATGCATTTTTGAATATTGAATATTGCATTTTTGAATATTAAGACAGGTGTCGCCGTTGTTTTCGATTGCTAGCTGTTGTGTTCCTGGTTCTATGTTTTCTAGACTTGGCATTAGTCGTTCTCCATGAAATCTTTAACTATGAACTGCTGGAGTTTTCCCACTATCTGGTCATTTGGGTGATATTCATCTCTGTTGTCTCCCATTGATGCCTTCCTAGGATTCAGGGAGAATGACACTTATTCTGGGCATTATCGAATACCTCGGAAGCCGAAAGGTTGACATACAAAGACACATGCAGCCAAGCGTTTTGGTGCGCCTGTTTCTTGTTGTACGAGTGCCTCCGTTGTCCCGGTTACCACGTCATATATATGCAACGCAGAGTGAGCCGCCATTTTCCCCATTAAAAACCTGTCGTTGCACGCCCTGCATGGTCGGCATTGTTATCAGCTGCTTCTGTTCTGTTCCGTTTGTCGGCCCTGCTATCTATCATCCCCACCAGGCGACCAATGTATAATGACAGTAATTCTCCAGTCCACAAGTTGAGCAACGGCGCCTGGCTGGCGCCCGGTCACCGACTGCGCTGGTGTGCGTGACCGCAACGGTGCACACTGCAGACTGCAAACAGGAACACGCACCGCACTGACAACCTGTTCGTGCGACCTGCGTTGTGCCGCCAAGTGGGTGCCGTTCGCACCAGCACAAGCACCGTCCGTACCGGCACAGGCACCGTCCGTACCGGCACAGGCACCGTCCGTACCGGCACAGACACCGTCCGTACCGGCACAGGCACCGTCCGTACCGACACAGGCACCGTCCGTACCGACACAGGCACCGTCCGTACCGGCACAGGCACCGTCCGTACCGGCACAGGCACCGTCCGTACCGACACAGGCAGCGACCGCTGTCAAACATCCCCATTGTGGAGCCGTGTGGCGTATCACACACATGACAGTTGTCCACCTCTGCCACCGCCAATGCGGAGGCGTTTGGGGTATCACTCTCACACACACACACACACACACACACACACACACACACACACACACACACACACACACACACACACACACACACACACACACACACACCACACGCACACACGCACGCACGCGCACACACACACACACACACACACACACACACACACACACACACACACACACACACACACACACACACACACACACACACACACACACACACACACACACACAAACACAAACACAAACACAAACACAAACACAAACACAAACACAAACACAAACACAAACACAAACACACACACACACACACACACACACACACACACACACACACACACACACACACACACACACACACACACACACACACACAGGACAGTTGCCCACCTATGCCACTGCCAATGTGAAGTCGTGTCGCGCACCACTCACGGTTTTTTCTCAGCTGGACTTGTAGTCACTGCTGCAGTATTCGTTGCACTACTGGTCATTAGGATGGAGCTTGCGTGCCATGTGTTGTCACGTGACCTGAACCAGCGCGGGCCTAGTGTGAGGTCGACCCTCAGACGCACTTTGTATGAGCTTTTGTGCGACCTGCCGACTGGCATACTGGCGACCATCAGGAGGACTGGCGACCATCAGGAGGACTGGCGACCATCAGGAGGACTGGCGACCATCAGGAGGACTGGCGACCATCAGGAGGACTGGCGACCATCAGGAGGACTGGCGACCATCAGGAGGACTGGCGACCATCAGGAGCTTTGGCGACCATCAGGAGCACTGGCAACTATCAGGATCACTGGCGACCATCAGGATAACTGGCGGCCATCAGGAGGACTGGCGACTATTAGAATCACTGGCGACTATCATGATCACTGGCGACCATCAGGAGAACTGGCGACCATCAAGAGCTCCGGTCACCAGACGCTCTGGCCCAGTATCACAGAGAGCAGTTAGTAGCCACTACTCACGCAACCCAATCATCAAGCATCGTGCATGTGTATATACGAATGTTCTAATAAAGTTGGTGGTGCTCCAGAACGACGAGCGACTGCTGAAATTTTACTGAGCATCACTGATAATCCCTGTGTTAGATACTAACTTGGCAACTATGTATGACCACAGAAACTTCACAAATGGATGTGGCATCACAATAATCGGAAAATGTTGCTTTTTCTGGATGAGGGGACCAGGACAGAGACCCGTAGCATCCCAGACACGCTGCCTCAGTGAATTTCAGTGGAATCGGACCAAAAACAATGTTCAAGGCCCATTGAATGCTAGAGCACGAACCACCAATTACGTTCACAAACATGAAACATCTGAGTACATAATGTATTCAATTATGCTCTTTGAGAAAGGAACGAGAATGTTTCCCGTTATGCCAGACATGATGAATTAGCGTCGTTACTTGAGGGGAGGTAGACGTCTGCAACACCGGCGGTATACAACTTGTCTTTTCGGCGCCAGAAGCCAGCACGTTAGTAGGCATAGAGAAATGGGTGATGAAAATCAGGGCAGTGTTCTGCAAGTGTCACACGTACTGGGGATAGTTCAATATTTTCTGCTGTCTGATGCGCTCACGTGCCTCCTCCACATGATTCAGCTGCATGTTTCACCGTTATGAGAAATGCTGTGATTCCAACAGGGATGCTGTTTTCTGTCCTTTCCACGTGCCATCTGAAGGTGCTAAAGTCTAATGGGTAGTGATACTTTTGGCAATATCAACAATTGACAATTGAGGCAGTGCATGCTCGAGAAAGGCACTGGCACTGGCATTCCGTGGCACTAATTATAATTGCACGCCCGAGACTGTAGGCTCCTCCATAATTCTACCAGCCACAACCATCTCACCGGAACCACCACCGACCACACGTGCGCGAGGGCTGTGTGTGTTTGTCACGCGTGCATTGCCGCCGTGCCGTGAGCCGTGTGCCCAGAGAGCCGTGCACTCCAGCCGCCCACCCCTCTCATGGCAGCGTGGCTAATGGACATAATTAGCGTGCAACTGCGTCCGTTCCACACCGCCGGCTGACGCTCACCGGTCTGTACACGTCTCTTCACGGCGCGCTTGTCTGCCAGCTACTGGAGCTTATGCACCGCTGCCAATCTGCACAATTAAACGCCTCTGAAACTGCGCAATGGTATATAAAAAGCACTCACCCCTAATGTGTAATCAGCTAGTTGTATCCGTGTCCATGCCGTGCGACGAGTCGCCCGTAAAGCGCACGCGCTACTTGTGGAGCAGTGTACACATTTGACAGCTAATTGCCGTGCTGCTTTGCCTTCCTGCCACCAGTGGATTCAGCACCCTGACCTGGGCATCAACGGAGTAACTGCTATCCAGAGGCGCAACGTGAGTGTCTGGTGGAATTTAACAATATACTGAAGAGTATGTTTGAGGTTCAGCGAGCACATATCTCTGAGCAGTACATGTTGGTCTTTGTGCGCCTGCTGTGTTCACGATGTGTGTTGGACATAAAAACATTAATCAGTCTCGAAAAATTAAACAATCGGACCAAGAAACATGAAACGGTACGACCAACTCCACCTTATGGACGAGTGCCGGCATTTATATTTAACGTAATTGAGAAAATTTGTGCTCCCACCTAGCAGAGCATGCAACCATTGGTGGAAACTTCCAAGAATGTTTCGTGCTGCTCATGCATGAAAGTCCATTATTGTCATGCAATGACATATTCGTGGTATATCCTCATCAGCATTGTTGTATGGCGTACACGGGATCATGGTTGGAGAAGTTGGGGAATTATTGATGGGGCCCAATGCATGGAGGCAACGAGTGGGAGCAATTTGATTGGTGGGACCCACCCCGGTGGGTTGTATGTTAAGATAGCAAGAAATTTATTGGGCTAAGGCAAGAATGATGGGGACCAGGCCACACGGAAAGCATAAGAACCCCCCCCCCCCCTATAGAGGAGCCTCCCCAATGAACTTCCAGTGGTCTCCGTTGAGTCAAAGTCCATCCATGTTATATGCATGGCTATTGAAAACTATTCCACTGAAGATCGACTGCCCAAATGCAAAGTCCCCCGTCTGCAACCCTACATTCACAAGACCAACATGCAAAATTTTACATGGTGGTCGCATCGGGTCGGGACAGGATGTTGCAGTTCTACATCGCCAGAGAGGTAGCTTCCTTACTCCTTAATTTTGCCTGTCTGGACACTATGGTTATATTCGAAGATAAGTAGCTGGTCACGAAATATACAAACGCTACATCAGCAGTCATCTACCGCATACAATCCTGCAGTGCAGGCAATGGTAATACCATCAGGGTGTAACGAAATAATGACGAGTATGTAAAAGAGGCAATAATAATGCGCACACCTTTCACCCAAATCAACCTCTCGACCTCGCCATGATTATGAGCAAAGGCGACATGCTTGCAACTCCCATGTGACAACGGTTCATCTGAGCTGCCCGACCTGGCTTAGCCCGGTCCGGCCTAGCCTGGTCCGGGGCTGAACCAGGGGTGTTGTTTTAACAACACCCATTCAGGGGTGCTGCTTTATATACTTTTCATAATGCAAATTACCCCTGGAAGATGGCTTTCCCCCCCCGTATAATTTCAAATTTGAACATAGAACCCCAACATAGGAACATAGTGTGCCCCCAATCTAGCTGGGCTGCCAATTTCATTCATGTATCCCTCACCCCCTACCCCCCACCCCATCCCCATACCCTACCCCTACCCACACCCCCACCCCGAATTATCTTCCGAAATCAACAGCAATGAATGTGTTCTCAAAATATTTCGGGTAAGCTTATGCTTTATTCAAAGAAATCATTCCTGGAGGAGGTTCTCTGGAGTCTGTCCAGCCGGCACCACCGAAGGACCGCCTGAGCTGGCGCCAACCAGCCGCTGGCCACGTGGTTGTGTCATTATGCCATGCGACCTGCGTGCCCCAAGGCCGAACGACCACGTGTCGCGTTCGACCGACGCAGGGTGCCGCGCTGAACGCCTGCATGGGGCATGCGCTGGGCGGGAGGGCTGTGGGACGACAGCTGGGCGGGAGGGCTGTGGGACGACAGCTGGGCGGGAGGGCTGTGGGACGACAGCTGGGCGGAGGGCTGTGGGACGACAGCTGGGCGGGAGGGCTGTGGGACGACAGCTGGGCGGGAGGGCTGTGGGACGACAGCTGGGCGGGAGGGCTGTGGGACGACAGCTGGGCGGGAGGGCTGTGGGACGACAGCTGGGCGGGAGGGCTGTGGGACGACAGCTGGGCGGGAGGTGGGAGCTGGGCGGGAGGGCTGTGGGACGACAGCTGGGCGGGAGGGCTGTGGGACGACAGCTGGGCGGGAGGGCTGTGGGACGACAGCTGGGCTGTGGGACGACAGCTGGGCGGGGAGGGCTGTGGGACGACAGCTGGGCAGGGAGGGCTGTGGGACGACAGCTGGGCGGGAGGGCTGTGGGACGACAGCTGGGCGGGAGGGCTGTGGGACGACAGCTGGGCGGGAGGGCTGTGGGACGACAGCTGGGCGGGAGGGCTGTGGGACGACAGCTGGGCGGGAGGGCTGTGGGACGACAGCTGGGCGGGAGGGCTGTGGGACGACAGCTGGGCGGGAGGGCTGGGACGACAGCTGGGCAGGGCTGTGGGAGGAGGGGGGGGGAGGGCTGTGGGACGACAGCTGGGCTGTGGGACGAAGCTGGGCGGGAGGGCTGTGGGACGACAGCTGGGCGGGAGGGCTGTGGGACGACAGCTGGGCGGGAGGGCTGTGGGACGACAGCTGGGCGGGAGGGCTGTGGGACGACAGCTGGGCGGGGAGGGCTGTGGGACGACAGCTGGGCGGGAGGGCTGTGGGACGACAGCTGGGCGGGAGGGCTGTGGGACGACAGCTGGGCGGGAGGGCTGTGGGACGACAGCTGGGCGGGAGGGCTGTGGGACGACAGCTGGGCGGGAGGGCTGTGGGACGACAGCTGGGCGGGAGGACTGTGGCACGAGAGTAGCGTTGCAACAAGGTGGCATGTATGCTAATTCGACAATTTGGCTCAGTGTATTTAATGTACACCATAAATTCGGCAGATGAACACGACGCCAGTAAGATTGAGGGCAAGTTAGTCTAGATTGGATTGTGCTTCAATCCGATTTAGCATACTCCGCGTGCTTCGTAAGTGGGAATTATTGGACCGACCGCAACTACGCTCGCGTGGCAGCCTGCGAAAGCATGCATCGCGCCTCGACCCTAGTGCACCATGACAAGTTGTCGGATTCGAATATATCGTGGATCGTGGATAGATCGCAAGGATCGTGACATAGCTCTGTCACGATGCTTGCCTTGCACAGTTATCCCGCTCGGTATATGTCGCGTACAGCCTCTCAGCACGAAGGACGGTCCACGTCTGGAACTGCCAGGCTCCGAGGTGTGTAGATAACGTGGTGCATGACGTCACAAGGTCAACTGGAAGGGGCTGGGAAAGAAGGATGGTGCCCACCGCTGTCCGATGTGCATGCTAAGCTGCATACGCGGAGGAATGTCGCCATAAATCTGTCTTGGAACATAGATTGAGAGTGCTTCAGAACAAATATCAGTATCGGGCAGTTTGAAAATATATATAATGGACAGATATAGGATACAATACAACTAGAAATGCTGCACTACATCTTGACCCATTGCAGAAAGGTTATCGCAAGCGGAAAAGCCGGTGCAAATTTTTCTTTGAGTAAAAACGGCATTGTATTGAGCAAACTGGTAAAACGAAAAAATGCAAGTACACATCTGACTGCCAATGAAAAATAATTGAGCGTGAAACACCGTGCCGAATACGTTATGACAATTTCAAACGGGTGACGGTCGGGTCAGGCCAGGCGGGACGCTTAGGCGATCTTTTCTGCTAAAGACACGGAAGTCGACTCGCTCGGGCGTCCACCCAGCTTGCAATTACAATTAGTCTGTTCAGCCATCAGATTACAGCAACCACCAGAACAAAATGGAATGATTTTTTTTTGGTCAGTGACAGGCACCATTATGGACGCGCTGAACGCAGTAAAATGCATCATTATGGACGCGCTGAATGAATGAGGGCTAAAAGCAGTCACATGCATCAAACTGTTGTTGGAAGGGAAATTTTGGACCAACTACAGCTATCCTGATATTACGGTCTATGACAGCTACACTACATTGTTTGTGACCACGGTGTATAATTGCGATCACGGTTAAGCGTGCAGTGAAACATGGCAATGATAAAGTCGATGAAGCTGCCATTGTGTTTAGGGGTGACCTTTGGTTCCTGGTTTCAATATATTCTGCAATTTTTAGTTCTGCCATGTATTTACAAATCCATAAGAATGTTATGCTGAACGTTGCTGGTGTGATGTTTTCGGGGTAATTTGTGGTGAAATGCTCTCCAAAAGGGGTGTTTTTCGTTTTCTTTTTTGCGTCTCTGATGTGTTCCATGTATCTGTCCCTAACCATGCATATCGTTTCCCCAATATAGGTTATGGGTGTTATTCCTAATGCGTAAAGCTCGAACTTGATTTTGTACACCGCATTTTTGGTGTGACATCTATCTTTGAGACCGGCCAGGCAGCACTGGCCAGCATGGCCTGCAGGCACTAAAGCGTGCCACTCTGTAAGGGTCGCATTATATGTAGTTGTTGCAATGTTTATTGATATGTTGATATTTAAATATGGTCGATACTTGGACTTAGGTGACAATAAATACCTTGTCGTCAAGATTAGTATACGGCCTGATACATAAAACATGTGCTATAAATCCTATGCGTAAAATGCCTGTGTATATAATCTGTCTCTGAAGAAGTGCCATGCCCGAAATATATCAGATCAATTGGTGGTTCTATTTGACTTAATATGATGTATTTGATTACGTTTTATAACCGTCTGTATATAGTGAAGATGTCAAATAAAAATCCAGCACACATTGCAATAAAAAGAGCATGACAAACAGCTACATATTACAACTTGTCTCTACATGGCTATTTCAAACGCCAGATCTAATCAAGACTACCAATGTATACCTCGTCGCTGCCTTAGATGGGGTTGGTGGTGTGTGGAAGATATATACCATGCACAATTTGGACAGAATGCCATTTCCCAGTCTGGGAAGTCTGCAAAAACAGACTAGATTGACACGTGCGTTAATACGTGCTCTTGGTATGCATAGTGTATTTTGTATGCGGGTCAACCTAGTTGGAACATACCGAGAAAGGTGTGCCAAAAGGTCAGACGAGTCTATGCTGTTTTTGGGGATGTTTGTAATGAAAAGCAAGTAAAATTGCTTACGCTTGGAAGCTAGAGACTGAACTGTGAAATGTTGCAGAAGGTATTGTAGGACACGGAGAACGTTGAGTCAAATGGTGTGCGAAATAGGAGCCACGTCAGGAAGTTGTGCCGTACTCGATCGACCCGCGCAGTGTGGGTGGCACCGGTACCCGCCATTACAGCACTGCGCTTCAATTTGGAATGTTTCATTCCAGCCTGAAAGGATCGCATAATCATTCCCAGAGCCATGTTTGCTGTTCGTATGATGTCATTTACATGAGCTCCAAATGTTAATTCTGTGCCCAGTATTCCTCCAAAATCGTGAATTTCGTTCACCTTTCGAGTTCGATATTGTAAATGGTGTACGTCATTTGGACAGGCATGCACGTGAGAGTCATTGTGAACGTTTAGCACTTGTTGGATTTAGATATACTCACCACCTGACAGACCATCCGGTCAGGCGATCGACTTCCTGTTGCAGCAATAAGCCGTCAGCCGGAGAAGTAATCTTGCAGAATATTTTTACATCATTTGCATAAAAAATACACTCAGAGTGAATATTTTGTGATACATCGTTCATGAGCATGGAAAGGAGAAGACGAGACAGACAGGATTCTGTCCGGACCACGGAAACTGCCGGTCTCCAGCTGGAGAACCTGCCGTTCACTATGACTCTGGGTCCTATCAGACAGATACGAGACTAACCATTTGAGACTTGAGGGTTGTCGAAATGAGTAGGATTGCTTTGGGTTTCTGATGAGCAAAGTGACAAATCGGCGGAAGAATCTGTGTAATTTGAGTCCGTCTAGTAATCGTCAGACATCCCCGCCCCCACGCAGAATAAAAATAAGTGCCGAAGTCTGTGCACCATGACTGGCTTGGTATGGAGCCGTGCTGCTGGGCAGTAATACAGGAGCCGCATGCTAAAAATAATGTGGCTCTTGGGCGCTTTTCCGAGTAAAGATGACAGAGAACCAAATGAACATTATTTGTGTATCTTTCTTGTCACCCATTATTTGTAGATGATAATTACTTTTGCTTCCTTCCATCGGTTTGGAAATACCCCTGAACTTACCGAAAGGTTGAAGATTTTGGTAAGAGCTAATACAGTTCCACCACACACTCACGAATCATTCTCGAGTTCACACTGTCTGGTCCAGGTCTTGTGAATGCAGATTGACTGCCAGGCTGCGGCAACTGCCGTTCCTAATACGTGCAGCCGGGAAAGAGGAGCCAGAGGGTACACTGAAGCAATCGGGTGCTGTTGTATTGCCGGACGTGCAAATCTTGCAGAAAAAGCCTCATTCAAAACAGTTGCACGTTCGCTGTCATCAGAAATGGTGTCTCCATTTCCGCTACGTAACATTGCAGGTGTGATGCACAATATGTTTTACAGGCGCATTTAAAGAATGATCAATGTCATTTCTGGTTGGTTTTAATGTCTTCGGTCAGGTTATGCAAATATTCCAAATAGAGTGTGTTACAAACAGATTTAAAACTATATTCTTTCATGGAAATCAGCTTCGGCCTCATCAGACGAGTTGCGACGCCAGCAGCCAAATGCTACCTCCGTTTGCGGGGAGCCGCACGCAAGGGTACGTCGAACATGCGGTAGTTGCGCGTCTTAGTGTCACCACATGTCTGTTTTGCGAGTCTACCAGGCCGGAAAATTATTTTCTGCGATGGCGGACTGCAGTAGGTCATAATATGTATCTGCCGCGCAATTAACATTTTGGTTATCCAAAAGGCTACATGTGATGAGCGTAAGACTCCGGCGTAGGCTTTAGAAGTTCGCTCGCGTGTGATTAAATGCACGGCGCGTGTTTCTAATGGTGGGCGAGTGGAAGTAACTAACACTGGCAGCTGTTCCTTTTTGGTCCGTATTTAGAACACAATCGCAGACTTCGACACGGATCGGCAGTTGTTTAGAAAGACTAAGTCTAACGTATTGTAGCCCCTGGTAGCCTCGGTCACCCATTGCTTTAAAACCCATGAGGTCATAGTCGCCGATCAATCGCGCGGTCCGGGTGGAGGTTCGTGGGATGGGAGTAGACAAAACACTGCCCTCCGCCGACATCCAACTGACTTCCGACAAGTTAAAATCGCCGACTACAATAAGCTTGTCGTCAGCTGGCCGAGTTGCAGAGAGGGCGGCCGCGATCCTATGCAGCGCGACATCATTATCAGGAGGTCGGTAGCGCACGGCTAGGGTGATGGCCAAGAGCCGCAACCGGAGGAGAAGCATCTCGACCTCCGGCGGGTCCGGCGGGCGCACTGGCAACGATGTCCGCACAGCGCACGCAATGCTGCTTCACTGGTGTCGAAAACCCAGACTCACCGTGCGTTGTTCAGAATGGTGCAAGCTACTTCACTGCACGGTTCACAGACACGAGAAACCGTGGCAGGAGCTTCACCCAGAAAGCTGAGAATATGCAAACTCAGCAGTTTATATAATCCTAAAGCAGCGAACTGCTGCTTTAGGATTATATAAACTGTGCTGCAGATACGTCATCGTCGATGATGGCGTCGCCTGGTACAGTGAACGACTCAGATTCACAACGATTCGGAACGACTCGGGTAAGTGCCTGCTAATGGCGTCATCCAGGGAGCTCGTGTCTGCAAGATGTACTTCTCGAAACTGCACTTGTAACTGCACTCGAAATTGCTTGCAAATGTATGTAGCCCAGGAAGCACACTCAGCTTGTTGGCTGGCACAGGCACCTGGCAGCTTCAGTTTATCTCGTAAAGCCTTGACCTCATATACATCCAATATGTATGCGTTCTTGCTCTGCATGCCCAACAGCAATTCAGGGCGCTCAGGACTTGAAATGCACCGCACAGGCAACACATCTGGGCCAAGAACTGTGTTTTTCATTTGTTGGTACAGCTCCGAATTTATCACGGAGAAAAACATAGCCGCTTCTTCATCGAAACTCAGTAGACTGTTTAAACATTTTCCTCTCAACAACCTGCAACAAGAGCCTCATGTACTCGGAGCCTATCTCGAGACACTGTTCCTTTGAGGTTCGATTGTTCGTTGCTTGGGCCCGGATGGAGTTGATAATCTTGTTGGCTGTGCTCATCAGGGTGATCAGAGATTTTTGAAGGGTTGTGCCCACCGGAGTCTGCCTGTATCATGCAATGTGTGCACGTCACATGGGGGCGGGGTAACTCCTCTTACCAGCGTCTGAAATCCTGAATACACACCAAGTATCACTGCACCGTGCACCGTCGGTGCGGAAACCACTAGCGTTAGCTAACTGTAGATTGGTCTCAAAACAATCCTTCCCATTGCCAAGCGCATGATTTGCTTTTTGCAGTCGTGTCCGAATGATGGCAGAACACACATTCGTCCTTTACTCTACCTTTGTGCAGGTATCCTACAAACACAATCAACTGTTCACATGATTCCATGTCCGCCGACTTGTCTTGTTACATGCTGAAGAAAGGTTGCTAGCTAGTCACGATTTCCGGGTAAGACGGCACGTAGTAGTTCATGTCGGTAACCATGTGGCGCAGCTCTATTTCACTGAGACCGTCATTATTTCTAACTTGTTTCTCCCCTAAGACCAGGGTCACATTATACAGCTTGCTCGGGAAAGTAAATTCTCGATCGTAGCGGCATTCCCTTGCTTGGGAATCCTATAAGCCACTTTGTACGAAGCCTCTCCGTCGCTGCCAAGAACAAGTAGATCGCGGTAGCTAACTGAAGCTTGGATCGACCCTTTACACTTGTAATGATGAGCATTTCTTCCTAATAAGGTCAATGCTTTGCTCTTGTGCTTCTGAATGTCTATTGAAAATGATATTTTACTTCCATGGTTTCAAACTTGTATTAGAAAGTACCTTACACCAGACATTGCGGCTTTTGAACACCACTGACGGTAATGGACATAAATGCGAGTTGTAAAAACACCTCTGTTTATTTACATTTGGCTGGCTGCTCCAATTTTCTAAACCTGTAGATAAAAGATGCACTCGCGGCTGATCACAGCGCTGACTTCCTCTGTCCGGCTCGCCCAAATTTAATGTTGCAGAGCTATGCAATAATGGCACAAGCCACGCACCATGAGCTAAGCTTTGGCGAGGGAATAATGACTCGTCTGAAGAAATATATGCTTTGCTCTTGCACCGTTGGATGTCTGAAACTGTTTTCTTAGCTTTCGCGCAACTCTCTTAGCACTAGTGGATCCAGGTCACAGTGAAATGTGAAGAACAGAGATGAACGGTAATGTGCGTTCGGCACCTACTTGCCTACTTGCAATTCCTAATGAACCCCAAAGCACGCGAGAAACCCGGATGGAATGAAAAATTCACAAAAAATCGGAAATACCCCTTTAACGTATCAAGAACCCAAAGTAAGTAACGTATTAGCCACTGCGAACCCAGGTTATGAAGGTTATGGTTGTCGCGAACGCGGCTCGCCATATGGGCGCGATATGTTCCACGACAAATCCGATTTAAAAAAATAAAATTCGGGTACTTCAGAGGAAATACTGAAGGGAGTGCTTGCAATAAAAAAAATCAATATGAAACACAGGTCCAATCCCTGAGTGAAGAAGCCAAGACTTTAAAGGCTGTAGAAAAAATATGTCAAGGTCTCAAGAGCACACACCGGGTCAGGTAGATTGCTTCTCATACATAGACGAGAACCGTTTCACTCGGCCTACTTCCTCGCTCATAGCCATTCGTAGTTGTTTGCAACTTGCCGGCAATTTCATCTGGTTTTCCCTGGACCAGTTATGGATAACGATTGCCTATAACTTACCCACTATCGTAACACGTCCCCAAGAAGTTTGCTGCCATCTTGCTGGTATCGCCGCGGGGACCTGGTTCCGGTCGGTCTGGAGTGCACGGTCAGGTCCCGCCGCGGGGACCTGGTTCCGGTGCTCCTAGGGGGCACAGTCAGGTCCCGCCGCGGGGACCTGGTTCCGGTGGACCTAGGGGACACAGTCAGGTCCCGCCGCGGGGACCTGGTTCCGGTGGACCTAGGGGACACAGTCAGATCCCGCCGCGGGGACCTGATTCCGGTGGACCTAGAGGACACAGTCAGGTCCCGCCGCGGGACCTGGTTCCGGTGGACCTAGAGGACACAGTCAGGTCTCGCCGCGGGGACCTGGTTCCGGTGGACCTAGAGGACACAGTCAGGTCTCGCCGCGGGGACCTGGTTCCGGTGGACCTAGAGGACACAGTCAGGTCCCGCTGTGGGGACCTGATTCCGGTCGACTTGGAGGTAAACAGCCGGTCTCGTGGAGCTCTGGTCAGGCTGCGTTATTTTAGAATGCATATACAAATATGGCAGTAACCGGTGCCGGACACCGTTTCCGAGCGAATGGCCTTGTCCGTCCTTGAGTCTTTTTACCACCGGTCCACATCGGTGTAGTAGTTTTTATTGATGATTCACGTTTTTATTGAAGCTCCTGCGCGGCAGCATGACTCGTTTGTGGCTTTGGACGCGGCATCAGCGATAAAAGCCAGAGGCGGCGGTGAGCACATAGCTCCTGTGACGAGACCTGGGCCATCCAGTGCTGTAGTTGTCTGAGTGTATCCAGTATGGAGCCGACGCTACCGGAGCGACGCCGACGCTCTACCTATCACTGACGCAACGGTATGCCGTTATTCGTTGTAATTGTGTTGCAGTTGATGTTCTATTTCCCTTATGGTACGCAAATTGTTTACCCGAATGAAGCATAATTCAAATTTTAGTAAATACTGGCTAAAATCGAACGAATGGATGCGGAAAACTGAGCGTCATAAATAGTCAGGCTTGATGTAATAGGTGATTTTTCGCTCCGATTCAACCGGCCTAACAAGAAAGCCTAATTTATTTACACTGAGTTATGCATAAACATAGAGACCTGCCAAACATCTTGCTTAACTTCTCCGCCTAGCTTCCACTGTCGAAACGGCAATACAACAATACAGGCATGGGAACATTACAAGAGCAAGGTAATCCGGTCTGAATGCTAAACAAGGACAGCGGAAACAGAGCAAACATGTTCATTATCAGTATTCAAGTATGACAATCAGCAGGAGCGGAAACCTGTGGAAGTTCAATGGGCTGAAAGCGTTGTTCACACTTATATTGCGCCGGTTAAGCCCCAAGCAAAGTGATCTATGTCTATTATGCAATAATGTATCATCCATCGCTTAATGGTAAGTCCTTCGCACCGTTATCCGGAGTGCTATTGCTACATGGAAAACCGATGGATTTTGCTTTTACCATGCTCCTGTCCACCTAATTTGGTCGATTTATGTGCGGGGACGAAAATAGACAACAATCCCTCTACTGGGATCGCAAAGACGTAATATCCGACTTCCTGGAATGTTGGTGCAAATTAGTTGTTGTCAGGGCCTATTTTATGAAAAGTTCATTGTGTAAATTCATAGTTTAAGAGTTTCTTCGATTTTCTCAAGCCGGGCGTTCCTCATCTTTCCCCTTTTAGGTGATACGTAGCTGAAATTGATGCTTTACTCACGTCATGAAACCTCGTGATTGATGTCCGATTTTCATGCATTTGCATTTGGGTCAATGGTTGATCTTCCAGGTTACTTTTGGCATATTTTTTCCTTTATCAAAATGAACAATCGGCTTCAAACGTTGTCTGTACGAAAACAGTAGTAAATTCTCACTTCAAATATTCACCACGGAATTTCTCAGTATCTTTAAGATGTTAACCATGTGCGATTTGTTGCATGTGGGCCCACAGGTCCGGATCTGATGGGGTCACGGGGTAGATCTCATTTTAGTTCCAGAGTGCTGCCTGAAACAACTTCTTTCTAGCATCTAGGGGTAGGATTAGACGCTAGGTTCAGTATTAGGGTCCATGTTAACTGTTCTACGGTAACTCCTAACCCCAAAACTATTATCTGAAGTCAATTTAGGTCAGTGACCTAGTGTGTCTTGGAAAACTCAATGTTCTATATATAAATATATGTTAGCTGAATTTTCAATCATCCTGCCACAGCCATCGTTGGTGATTTGGAGGCCATACATAGGATTAATTGCCAATAATTCGCAATGTTCACAAAAACTGCTTGACATGTTCCATTTTATCAAATCATAAGTCAGTGACCCGGGGAGATATATTATTATGTTATGCACCAGAAGATCGACAAGGACTGCTCCATCCACTATGCCAAGCGGTAGCACGCTTACATGCACCGTTATTCCGTGGTCGTCGAAAAAGCTAGGAAGGCGAGGGTTGCAACAACAGTCCCACATAGCCTGCACGGACCAGGGCTAAAAGGAATTGTGTTGCACATTGATGATCAAGAACTTTGTGGATAAATGTCACAAAGTTGGGGAAGAGATTGGTGAGCCCGCGTAGCAAGCAGATCTCACGACAGCTTGCATTCAGAAAACACTTGAAATAGATAATGGATGGAGAGAAGAGAAAGAATCGCTCGGAAAGGTCAGTCTGATATCGGTGTATTCCCTTGTTGACGCGCGCCGCCTAAGTCTTGACGCAGCAGCGTTATATTACTTGTTTTATTTTTGCACCACCACACAGTGTCATATCTCAAGGGAAAAACTGGTCATAAATGCATTTCTCGATTATTTTTTTATGCCATATTTCTGGCGCCATTGTATCAGCAAATTATTGAAACAGACGAAGTCACAGTTCTTATGAAAGTTTTCGCAAGATTTGATTTAGAAGTACGTCAATGAACATAGACAAAATTACGTGTGGAAAACACCACGCACACGTGCACAAATGTTGTCGCAGTTTGACGATTGGTAAAGGCAAGCTGCATTCTGAAAACCTGGACAAGTGAGATAGGAAATGATAGCTGAGAACATTCTCATTGCGTTAAGCAATTCAAAAAGGCATACACCAATTAAAAACATGCTATTTGTTGTCAAACAATCAGTAATTGCAATAGTCGTTCAACTTTTTAGTACCTCGAAGTTCAAGTAAGGTTTTTAAAAAAACGCACAACAGCGCACAGCCAAAGTCCAATCCGAATGAAATC
The DNA here is from genome assembly GCA_034440575.1 of Imbricaverruca yamaguchii. Classification (NCBI taxonomy): domain Eukaryota; kingdom Metazoa; phylum Arthropoda; class Thecostraca; family Neoverrucidae; genus Imbricaverruca; species Imbricaverruca yamaguchii. The sequence goes on from JAOTOL010001246.1 coordinate 54,414, forward strand.
AGCGATCCTTTAACTATATGTGCCGGAAGTTTCAGCTGCATCTCTGGCTGCTCTAACACCGATAGTGATCAATTGTATCCCGACAGGCCGCGGTGCGGTGCGGTGGCCAGCCCGGGCGGCACGGGGAAGCCCGAGTCGGACGCCGTGACGCGTCGGCTGGCGGGGTAGAATTGATCACTATCTTGACCGGTTAACCTGATGCAGTGGTTGCTATGCCAAGAAGTCCCCTTACTGACGAGACGACTGAGTCGAGATAGGTCACGGCAGGGAAACTGTCTTTGCCTGTAAGGTTCGGATCATTGTGGTTGGATTTTGCGTACAGTGAACATGGAGGTGCGCGTTAGCAGAGGAATTGGTGAACTTGTTAACCAGTGAAAAAGCGTGGGAACTGTTATGCTCATGTGTTTAATTATAGTTTGCAGTTGATCATGGACAAAATCCCTCAGGGATGCCTCCGAAGTGAGACGTGGATTGTGGACTTGAGAAAGGCGACCGACCTATCGCCAAGCACTTAAAAGGAAAGTGGGTTAAGTGCATAAGAGCCCAGAACAAATTCAGAAGTCAGTTTGTGACTAATCTTTCGGGGGACGAGGTGTTCTCCGTGTCCCTGAAGCGTAGTGGCCACGTCGTGAGTGATGAAGCCAAGACCCGCTTTGATGACGAGGCCGTGAAGAGAGCGCGAGGGCGACCAACTAGATTCTACGATCACCTCAGAGCCCGTTCTCAGCGTCGGGCATCCTCAAGAGTTACTCAACAGCACAGTTGTCTGCGGCTCGTTGAGATTGCTGGGCAAAGTGCTCGTGCTGAGGGCATGAAGGACGCAGCTTTCGTATTGCGACAGGTGGGATCATCACCGAATCGGCCCAGCATTCGCGGGGTTCTCAGTAGCTCTGAAGTAAGCCAACCTGAGTGCATATCTTAGTGATGTATTTTGGTGTAATTTCAGCCACTTAGGACAAGATGTTGTAATCATAAGGTCGCATTTACCCTGCAGAATTTTGGCGTAATTTTAGCCATTTAAGACGAGATTTGCATAGCAATTATAAGGTCACATTTACACTGCAGAATACTCACATAACAAACGTTCACTAATAATCATCCAATATATGAACACCAACGGACTTCACTTATGACGTTATCATGATGTTATCATGGATGACCGGACGTCCATATTTTAACCCGTCCCGTCTCGGGAGGTTCTTCGACCGCCCCCCCCCCCCCACCCCCTCAGGTTTTTCGCGGATAGGGGACGAACGGCGCGCGGTAGCGCGCCCAAATGTGGCATACCTTTTTCCACATCAATCTGACATCCTGATTCAAAATGTTTAGGTCAGGTCATCTAGGGTCATCGAGTTAGTCAAAGTCAAGTGAGGTCACCTCCAAAAAAGTTCAACCAGTCGTCACGCTTTAACGGATACAGATATTTTAATGAACCTTTCAGCGTTTGCTTATCTTTACGGATGCAACAAATCGTACGATTTGAAGTTTTCATTTTTTCCCCGTTTTTGACTACATATAACTTGCGTATTTGCCATATTGCAGTTCAAACACAGGATTCTGGGTAAAGTAAGCATTGTTTTATCAGGGCAAGTTGACTTCCAACAACATTTCTCGGTCTGCTCTACGCATTGGAGAAGGAAAATTAAAGAAAACTTGAAAACTCACAATTGTGAAATTTCAAACAAATAACATTTTTATTTTTGGGGGGCCAAAAAATTATAGCCTTGGTCGATTTCGCTGTCGTTTTCTCATTCCAAATAAATGTTGTTTTTTCATATATCCCAGAAAATGAACTCCCCAGAGTAAAAAACATGATGCAAGTCGTGGAAAACTCGTGAAAATCTAGCCCCCTGGTGACGTCACTTTTGGGGAAATTTCGTTTTGGGGGGTGGACTCAGACCCTACTCGTCGAGCGCTTTCCGATGACTCCTCTTTCGTTTTCGTGCGATGCTTAGTTTGGACTTTAGAGGGGTGGTCTTCTACTGCCCCCCCCCGAGACGGGATGGGATGATTTGACAGGAAAGATACTCATGCAGGTGTGTGTACAATTTGAGACATCTATCTCAATTGGTTCCCGAGATATTTCGCGATGAGTGGAGCGGAATACTCCCTTCCCTGTAGCAGGTGTAACCTTTGAGATTCCTGGTTAGGTAATATTTAAGACAATAAATCTTCCCCATATGATGAAAATTTTCAGCTCTTTCGACTAAGAGAAAAATCGCCCGGTAATTAGCATACTTTGTCCGCTATGATTTATGGCTAGTTTTTCCCTCGAGTTATCACAGTGTGCACCAGTGTGACTGAACTTGTTCTGAGGGGGCGCCATTTCACCGGACGAAGGTGCATTTTCTGCTCTGAGGGGCTCTTTCGGCTGAGTAATTCGTTCAGAAGGGCAGGGGTGCACTTGAGCTTCCTGATAGGGTGCTTTTGCACAGTCGAAGGGGTTCCACATCTTCATCTGGACGCACATTTCCTAGACTCCTCCCCATTTGATTCGCCTCTGCATGGGTTGTGGATGCAACACCAGCTTTGGGTTTCGCAGCACGAAACTTGTCCAACTTTGCATTGTTTAACTTAACATGTAACACGGGTATAATAATTTGGAACAGCAACTTTGACAGCGTTCATACACCAATGCATGCAAGGCAGTATTAATCTGGCTTTGGTATTCCCCTTTCCTTGCAAAAGCATACTAATTTTAGGTTGGATGTTTCTCTTCTTTGCTCAACGTTCCGTTTCCGTTCTCACTGTAACAGCCACACTCCCCATCCACGCCAGGAAACAGCATCCCCGGCCAACCACGCACCGCTTCCATCGACTTCGAAACAAAATGACTTTGACCTTTCCGACATCGCCGACACCGCATCCAGTTCGTTTCTGGTGAACCGCAACCGTGTTCGACTCGAACAGCATCTGAAGCGGACGTCTGCACTCACCCCCTTACCGGTTGGTGCCAAGTGTACAGAAAATACCTTGTGTTCCCAACTGTTTTAAAATTGTTTTTGTTGACATTTTGTTAATGTAAATCGCAAACGTAAAATACGGTACGATATGGCCCTCGAAACTGGTCCTGATGACCAACTGTGCCTGCTATTGATACCAACATATGCATAATGAGAAATGATATTGCGATGGCTCCTTTCTTAACCGATGTGCTAAGTCAAAGGAAAAGATTCGATGGTCAGAACTCTGAAGGTTTAAGAACATGGGTTGACACTGTAGACGAGGTCTTCGGATGTAGTGGTAGAAATGAAGAAAAAAATAACGCTTTTTAATGGCTGGACGACTCTTGGTCGGTGCCGCCAAACGTCAATACATCCGAATTGTAGATTGCGGACCACGTCCACAGTCATGGCACGAATAAAAAATGAGATGATTGAAAGATTTGTTGGCATACGTGACCTCAGAATTGTGTAGGAACAGTTAAAAAGGATTAAACAAACAAAAAAACGAAACGTTGGAACAATACGGGGAGAGAATCAACATTTTCGCCCGTCAGATATCTTCGAGTACATAAGTCGTTTTCCCTTCAATTCAAGCTCAACTGTCTGGAAATTTCATCGACGGCCTGTACGACAGACACATGCAGGTGTCTGATCCGAAAACATCCCGCCACCCTCGAACAAACCGTAACCGCAGCAGAAAAAGAGCGCAATCTCCAATATTTAGTAGACTTGCATACCAAAGATCGCGAACCAATGGATATTAGCGCCATTGCCACGCATGTTACGGACCACTTCTTTGGACAGATCTTACAGCCGACTGACGTTGTGTCGTATTTAGCCTCACGAGTAGACCAAGTAGCACATGCCCCTCAGCAGCACTCGCTGCACTCGCAGCCAGGAAGATCGCAGCCAGTAAGATCGCAGCAGCCGATTCAATATCAGCGGCACCCCAAGGAACCACCCACGGAATTCACGCCGCCCCGCGTGTATCAATCGCGACCACCAAGACAATGTGCTCCGCCGTCGAACGACCGATTCCAGAACACCCAAAGAACGCCCACAGCACCGAACTCCCCCCATAATTCGTACCTATGGACGGCGGAAGATAGACCCATTTGTAACTATTGCAATTTCCCAGGACACGTCCAGCGTGTATGCCGAAAGAGGGCATGTGAAATGTCTCATCCCCAGCCCCAGCAGTCGAGAAATCCGTTAAGCTGGAGAGGCCTCGTCACTAATATCTGCCTCGGGTCATAAATTGCCCATGTCGAAATGGGTGAAAATACGCATTACTCTAGGAAAAGTACGTATGTATCATGATTTCTTTGTGATACACAATTCCGGTCATGACATGCTCCTCGAGGTATATTTCCTAACACCACGGAACGCTCGGCTGGATTTTGAAAACCAGACACTCACCGCTGTAAAAAGTGTGTACCCTCTCAAAATGAAACCAGAACGGAAGCAGACCGAGGTATTCCTGGTCAGACTGTCTGATGACATTCAAGTCTTTCACCGCTCAGACATCCAAGTCAAATGTATTATAGCAAACCAGAAAACCCCAGGAAAAATTGTGTAGTGTCCCAGTTGGCCACCTCTCCTTATTTTGAAGGCAATCCGGAGTGCTATTGCCAAACGCTGTGGTGAAAATGTCCAAAAATAGCCACATCCCATGGTACATTGGCAACGAGACGGGCTGTTTCTTGCATTTCCGAAAAGGTCAAGTGATTGGTGTTGCATCAAAATTCTTGGAAAGTGACATCGAAGAGAATGCCAATATTTTGTCGGCAACCTAGCCAGCCGACTTGCCATCAGGATGCTTCAGGATTCCTCAGGACAAATTGAGTGCCTTTAATTTGGATCACATTCTCAAATCACCTCACCTCAAAGGAAACAAAGTGAGCGAAGCCATCTCCAGAAACCTCGATGTTTTTGTGCAAAAAAAAAAACATAGAATTGACAATGATCGATGCTACGGAGATGAGAATCAACACTCAGGACCACCCTCTTATTGGGCAAAAACCGTACCGTCTGGCCTTGGCATTCAGGAAATGCTGGACGCCGGAGTTATACGTAGAAGTAACTCCCTTGTTTATCTCCGGTCATTGTAGTACCCAAAAAGGGCAAAACGTACCGTGTGTGCTTGGATTTCAGGAAAGTAAATGTTGTCACTATTGTCCCTGCGCCTAGTATCCCCGCTGCAGATTATATTTTATTGTCCATAGGAAAGTCGAAGTTCCGAAGCGGTTTAGGCCAAAAAGCCGGATTCTGGCAGATACCCGTTGCAGAAGAAGACAGCAAAAAGACCGTCTTTGCAATGATGCGGGCATATTCGAACACCTTAGATTGTGCTTTGGCTTGTCAGGCAGACCTGTTGTTTTTTGTTTTGTTTTGTTTTTTTAATCTGATGAACGCTGTTCTTGGTGATGTTCGACAGTTTGCCCTGGCCTTCATTGATGATAGCATTGTTTTCAGTAACACCTTTGAGGAGGATGTGCAGCACTTGAATGTTTGACCGATTGCGAAAAGCGAATCTTAGGTTCAAAATTTCAAAGTATGACTTCTTACGTTAGAAATTGAAATACTTTGGACGTGTTGTTTCCAGTGAAGGAATATCAGTAAATCCAGAGAAAGTTCAAGTCGTACAGTCAATGTCAGCTCCAACTACGGTCCGTCAGGTCAGAAGCTTTTTAGGCATGGCTTCCTATTACCGAAATTCCGTTCCAGAATTCAGCAAAATTGCAGGACCCCTAACGGCCATGCCAAGGACAAATTCAAAATGTAAATGGACCCCCGAAGCGCAAAAGGCATTTGACACGTTGAAGCATAGCTTAGTTACAGCCCAAATGTTAGCTTTTCCAGATGTCTCCAAGCATTTCAAATGTTATACCGATACATCCGTGTACGCTCTAGGGGCTGTGCTTACCCCAAAACAGGACGGTCAGGATCGAGCCATACAGTATATGTTGCACCAATTCTCAGATGCACAGCAAACATGGCCAACTATCGAACGGGAGGCTTACGCGATCATTTACAGTTCAGGTAAACTCCGTCATATTGTAGTAGGAACATAGTAGACCGTATACACAGACCACAAACCGTTGAAACACCTGTTCACAAGTGAAATATAAAAAAAATTCGCGCGTAAGAACGTCGGGCTATCATGTTAGACGAAAACGGCTGCAAAATTGAATGCATTTCATGACCTCAAAACCACACTGCCGATGTAATGTCACGTTTCGCAAACACGCACATAGCCGGACACCTAGTGGACAATGAACACCTAGATTGGAAAGGCTTAGATGAAGGGATTAACGTAGTCGACAATGCATACCAGTCAGAATCCGATTCGGAAAGTGAGGACATGATGTCCGCCCAGACGAACGACACAAACCCATCTTTGTCTAGCCTACCCGACATCAAAAAGGTGCAATTAGCAGATGCCGAACTGGAGACCATTAGATTGGAATTGAAGAAGGAAAAGTATCATTCCATGGCTAAATACTGTACAGAAGATGGATTACTATACCATGTGGAAACAGGAACAAAAACGCTCCCTGAAACTCGAATGGCATTGATGCTGCCTCTTCCATCCAGGAAGCCAGTGTTAGAATGCATGCATGGTGGCTTTTACAGAGGACATTTGGGTATCGAAAATAAAACCATCGATAAAGTAGCAAAATCGTTCTATTGGACAACTATGCTAAAATATGTCAAGCAATACGTGCAGACTTGAGAAACGTGTAACAGGACAAAACTCAGGAAAGAAATGCGTCCCGTGCAGGACATTCTGATGCCGCGATACTCAATTGACAAAATTGGCATCGACACTTGTGACCCATTTCCAATTTCGGACAGCGGAAATCGTTACGTCTGCACGATTATGAACCATTTCAATGGATGGCCAGAAGCTTGGGCTATTCCAGACAAATCCGTGGAAACCATTGCGAAATTAATCTTGAAAGAATTCCTTCCCCGAAACGGTTGTCCCAACATGCTTCTCAGTGATCAGGGCACATAATATTGCAACGCGATTATGGATTCAGTGTGCATGGAATTTGGAGTAACGAAACTCCGGACATCAAGTCACCGCGCTGAAACTAATGGCTTAGCAGAAAGGTTTCGCAAAACTTTGAACGAAATGATATCCAAGCAAATTAGCGAAAACCAAAGTCAATGGGATCAAGTACTGGACCCTTGCCTAGCCGCTTACCGGGTGAGCAAGAACGGGTCCACGAATCACTTGCTCACTCTCCCTTTGTCATCATGTACGGAAAAGAAGGCCGAGTTCCCATTGACACCATAATACAACCTCGTGTTCGTTATGCGGGAGAAGATTGCGTTGCCCAAACCTTTGAATTTTTGCAGAACGCCTTTCAGGGTGTAGTTCAAAGTCGTCAATAGCCCCGAGATTACAACAAAGCATTGATTGACAAAAATGCTCAAGCGTCTTCCTCCAAGCCAGGAGACTGGCTGTAGTTTTGAGGCCAGGTGTTAGGTCTATTACCGCGACCCATCTGTCAAACCAGGAGAGTCGACAAAATCTACCTTGTTTTGGAAACCTTACTTTAGAATTGTCTCAAAAATAGGCAACGAAAATTATGTGATCAAAGACATGATGAATGGAAAAACCAAGTTAGTACACTCAGATAATTTGAGACCCCGTGATATCGACAATATATGGAATAGAACATATGAGTCCGTACGATGACCGATTCAGGTAAGTGCCAGACAGGAGGAGGAGCCGCTCCGCCACCAGTCCCTACGCGCAGTCAAGCCCTTAGAGATAGCCTCTGGTATGACATGTGATCGCCTCTGGTATGACTTAGTGATCGCCTCTGGTCAGTTGCCATGTGAGGATAAGTAGCCCATGGCGGCTAGATCTGGTTTTAGAACCACGGACCAGGACTATGATCACGGAACCACGAAACGGGGATATGGCGAAATCCCACCATTCCTTGCTGACCCTCTGAAGGTTGATTTGCCTCAAGCTAATGACCCATCCCTGTTAACGGAGAAGGGAGTTCTGAACAAACACAACCGCAACTGAACGGTGGGTATTTCGACACGCGACCGACTCACCGTTATGACTTACGTTCACGGAAGCAAACTACGGATTGTGAGCGCCAGAACGAAGGGCTACGGCTTGGTCATTTTATGGACTTTCCAGCCAACGAACGGAAACGAAAGAATGAAGCGGATGTTGAAGATGTCTTGGCACGGGAAGAACAACCTCGCCTACAGTCCGAACCCCGATGTTCATCTCCAGAGGTGAACGTCGCGAATGTACATACATTCGCAGAAAATGGTTGTTCTCAGGGTTCCAGATTCCCATCGGATCTGGTGCTTGATCGTCGCATGCTGTTTACGATAGTTGATGCCATAATAAGCATCTTCTGTTTCAGTGCACAATGAACCTCTGGATAAGTTGGGTAGTTCTTGGCCGGATCACTATTGTTCACGGAGAAAATGATGCCCTCCCCGACAATGCCCCACGTGACCCCGGACACAGCAGAATATCTTTAGAAAAAACGTAACCCAGCTACAGTTCCTGAGCCGTGACCGTCTACATCCCCATACCGCACCCAAATAGCGTACATTCGTGATGCCATTCACATACTATCCAGATTACCGCGCCACTTCGCGAATCGCCATTTCGATGTAAACAATATTACCGAAACCATGGAATCCGTACTTATACGCAGAGAGAACAGAACTAACCGGGCAACTGACACCAATCCTCGAGCATGACACCAATGACCTATTCGCCACCTTTCGCGATTTTCTGGATCTTATACCCCATACACGATCGTTTCGTCAGAAAAGAGGACTAATTAACGGCATAGGGAACGCATTCTCATACCTCTTTTTTGCACCGCTACCGAATCCGAGATTTACCATGTCAAAAATAGCATCGAATTGATAAACAACAAGGAATCGGCGATGGCTCATCTATTCAATTGAACCTTCACGTCCTCACCCAGACAGCCATATCTACGACGCAAAGCCGGCAGGCATTAATTAAGGCCAACAAAGCCCTACGTACAACAAAGCCTTTGTCACGCACAATTAACCATTTTTACGCCCGGGCCCAATCCCAAAATCACAATCCTGTCCCATTGATATTCGCCCTAACTTATCTAGAAGACACCATATTCCCAATGACCCAGAGCCTCCATTGCCTACATTTTGAGCTTAGTAGTTGAACTACCAAATTGGCCCTAACGCAAGCCGGTATTTTACATTTACGGTTATTATCAGCTGCACAGTTCGCGCGCTTGTTGCGTACAATACAGAAAGCCCACCCAACGAACTTTGCATTACTATTCTCCACAACCAGTAAAAACGAATGTATCAGGATGGTGAAAACGAAATTAGTTCGAACTGAACGAGCCTTTCACGTAATATTTTACATCCCGCTCTTACATGTTCTACGTCCTTTTGACGTATTTCGCATATTCCCGTACCTGGTACGTCATGGATCGCACAACATTTCCTGAGGTTACCTGCCATCTAGAAGAATCCGAATATATGCTCTTATCCGAAAACCGACAACTTTACATCCATCCCAACAAGCTCAACATAGAAACCTGTATTCTCGCAAACCAACCCTTTTGCGACGTACATGAACCCACTTACTCCACGGTTGCTTCCACCGCACGTGCCGTTGCTTCATTCCGAAATGATACACTCGCCGCTCAAGCTCGTTGCTCACCTGTCGCTCACCCCACTAACAATGAACATCGGGCCTACTATCTCGGTCAAGGTAGATGGTTAATGGTTTCTAGCCATCCATTCCAAGTCACCATTTCCTGTGCCGCTGCCTCAATCAGTAGAACCTTCACTCTCACCTGAACCACCGATATCCTCTCATCGGAAAGTGTATGTTCGGCCACCGAGGATACCTTTTACTTCCCGCCTCATTACGCTAGAGCTACCCATTTCGAACTACCCACTTTTGATGCTCAAACTATCCTGGCCAACAACACGATACCCATATGGCGTACACGTTGGACACGATCCCTTCGTAAATTGACCACGCTAAGCGTCACGGATCTTCCCGCCATTCACATCGACGACATCGCCGCTTCCACCTATTTCGATGATATCGAAATTCAACCGTTGGAACGTGTACGGGACCATTTCCCCTCCGCCTACAATCATGTGGCTTTTGATTCTGTCCCTCGGCCTTTTTTCCGTCGACATTTTGGCCTTATGTGTCAAGGTATGCTGGCCCGGATGGCGTTTCGCATGTCGCTTCCCCCAATTCACCCCTGTATCACGCCAGGATCCCTCTGTTGACCCAGCCATTGAATTACGTCAGCCTCTACCCATGCAGCGGTCGTTGTACCAGAGTTCAGAGCCCGTTAGTTTGAAGAGTCGGCACTATACCCGGCTACGCTCACTCCTGTCATGGCGACAACGGCACAACGAGCCGCCGTCCCAACCAATCGACGACTTTAGTCGTTTGCGCCTAATGTGCAACAAGCAACTGCTCCTCCTCAACGACACGGCACATCAATGTGAGGCCCATATCGCGTCCCCCCCCCATACGAGTGCAACAGCCTGCGTCCGGATGTTCGTTCGGGTCGGACGTACGCGCGACGCCAACGTCGCAATCACCACGAATCCCTTCCGCAGTAGCCACGAGTACTTGCCGCAGTAGCCACGGGTGCCCGCTGCGGCGACCGCGTGTGCCCGCCGCTTTGACCTCGCGTTTTCGATGCATGAGTTTGTATATGTCTGGCCATCCACGCGTTCGATGCTCATGTTTGATTTGCATGTGGCTTTAGCCTGTCGGCCTCTCACTGGACGCCATTACTTGCTCCTTCAGGGACCACCCAGCGTCCGTCAACGTTGTATTCTTTTTTACGGGTTATCGTATATGGCTCGGTTTATCCCCTATTGTCGTCCGTCGCCCTTCAGGCGCCGGACTGCAGCATTTTTTATACGTGCTAAAATGCTCGCATTGGTAGTAGTAGAGATATTGTAACAGCCACACTTCCCACCCACGCCAGGAAACAGCATCCCCGGCCAACCACACACACGCATTGCATCAGCCACGCCTTCCATGAGCCACGCATTGCACCAGCCACCCGCCCCGCGTCTATTGCATCACCCACTCTGGCACAGGCGCGGTCGGACGCCGGCTTTGTATAAATGAACGCGACCCGAACCCGCATTGCATCAGCATTCCTTACCACACTAGCACGGGCGCACCCAGACGCCGAACACTGCATAAACAGGTGCGCCGCGGAGCGTATTAACAGGGACATTCATCAAACGCTGCAGATACTCGTTGCACGATTTGCACACCCGAGACGCCGAGTTATGACAGTAACATAAACTAGACCCGCGGTGGATCTCTTCATTTCATATGCACACACAGGCTCCCGGACAACAACCTGCAATTGTGCGTCACACACTGACTAGTTTCGTCATCCCTGCACCGAACTTGATGTCAGAGTACATTCGTTTTCCGCTCATATATGTGAGGCTCCGATGCTTAGGGCTCCGTGGGTAAGCTCCGATCTATGACTCCGGGCTTCAGCTCCTGTATTCGCTACACAATCATGAGATCTGTCACGGCCGGTTGCAGCCGGACAGCGCACTGCACCGACCACCTCGCGCCATCGCGTCCTGAGTCCGACCACCGCTCCTCCGCCAAGGCGACCGAGATCACCACCGAATGGCCCCGGGCGCGCCACCGCAGAGGCGCACCCAGTACAGCAGCACGCGCTCACAACACGTGCCGCCTGCTGCACCGCCGGCCGCACCCATACCGCTGCTGCTGCCCTTGTGCGAGCCTGGTCCTCATGGCGTATACCTCCGGGCACGGGCAGAGGTAGGCGCGCCATATCCCCCTTACATATAAACACAGTATTATAAATACTCCGGGACGGAACCCTCTGGAGGGCAGACCATCTCGAGACACCGACCTGCGTTCATCGCTGTCGCCGCACATCACCAGGCCGACACTCTACCTCCATTGCACCTGACCTGGCTGGGGACGGACCGAGCGCCGCTGGCCAAGAATCGGGGTACCGTTTGTATCGTTTGCTACGTGAGTTTTGCGGACAATTCGTCGTATCTTGGTGGTTGCTTGAGAACTATATGTGTGGAATACCAACGTGAGGTCTTGAACAAGTACCAAGAAAAACCGCTAATGGACAGTCACGGCTAGCGGAAAGCTACTCCATCGACATTGACGCCTCATCATCCACAAGCCGATATTACGATCGTTGTCTCATCGCGAAGCCACATTGTGACGTAACTGACCACATGAATCACAACCGGCCATACAAAATTAAATACACTGAGTGATTTGCGAGGGATCGTGAGTATGCCAACAAAGAGGTTGAAACTTTTGAAGCCATCATTGCATCATGAGTACATCTGCGGTGTTGCCTACCCATTTTTCAACTTTGGCGCTGCATTCGATAAAAATAAGTGATGCATGCATAGCCTGATTGCTCCATTTTACACCCATGCTAAACGGTATTTTCGTTTCCTTCGTGTAGGCATTATAATATCTGCAAGTAACAGTCTGTGAACGGTAGATGCAGTGGGTGGGCAAGGATTCCTGACCGCAGATAAAAACCGCTTGCTGGGGAGGGCAATTTCCGCCCGCGGTAAGCACATTAGAATAGGTAGTCCCTGATTGTTGTGACACGGCGTAGCTACCTACAGCCTGAAAATGCAGCGGATTAACCCGTCTCGTCTCGGGAGGTCTTCAACCACCCCCTCAGGATTTTCACGGATAGCGGACGAACGGCGCGCGGTAGCGGGCCAAAATTTGGCATTCTTTTGCATTTTTTCCACATCAATTTGCCACGCTGTTTCAAAATTTTGAAGTCAGGTCATGTAGGGTCAACGAGTTAGTCAAGGTCAAGTGAGGTCACCTACAAAAATGTTCAACCAGTCGTCACGCTTTAACGGATACAGATATTTTAATGAAACTTTCAGCGTTTTCTTATATTTAGGGATACAACAAAAATAAAAGAGTGGAATTTTCCATTTTTTTCCTTTTTTGTCTACATATAAATTTTGCGTATTTGCCAACTTGCAGTTCAAATAGAGGATTATGGCTAAAGTAAACATTTTTTATTACGGCAAGCTGACTTCCAACAACGCTTCTCGGTCTGCTCTACCCATTGGAAAAGAAAAATTAAAGAAAATTTGAAAACTCAATATTTTAAAGTTTCCAAAAATATACTTTTGGGGGCCAAAAAAAGCCTTGGTCGATTTCGCTGCGCTTTTCTCATTCCAAATAAATTTTCGTTTTTCATATATCCCGCAAATGAATTCCCCAGAACCAAAACATAATGTAAGTCGTGAAGAGTTGTGAAAATCTAGCCCCCCGGTGACGTCACTTTTTGCGGAAATTGTTTTGGGGTGGACCCGGACCCTGCTCGTCGAGCGCTTTCCGATGACACCTCTTTCGTTTTCGTGCGATGCTTAGTTTGGATTTTAGAGGGGGTTACTAACCTCCCCCCGAGACGGGGTGTGAGGGTCTGACCGGAAAGACCGGAAAGGGTTAATAAGGGCGGACTTGGAAACCATAAGAATAATTATCAGTTCTTCCATTTTTCTATAACATCCTTTTTTGTTCCGTGTTTTTGAGAATGCAATGCTGAATTCAGAACTTTCCATACTTGTCATGCTTTCCATATATGGTTAATTGATGAACGTGACAATTATGGATGGTTGGGCGTTAGAAGAAGATGTTGTCCTGTCACGTTCCCCTTTGTATATCTCTGTGTCCACGATCCATACTTCAATACGCTACTCTGCAAGCACCCATGTGCCTTCTGACAGCACTATGTATACGCATCGCTATAACATATTTTGTGTTGTCTCCTCCTGTGTCTGGAATGCGCCTTGTCTGGTGCTAAGAGCAGAACTCGCCGTCGTGTGGCGGGGCATGTGACTCTCATAATAACATTCACGACACTGTGTGGCGGATGCGCCATCAAAACGCAGCGTCATGATCGTACATCACCATGGCTGTCGTAACCATGCTCAGACGAGACAACGGCCGCGCTAGCCTCTGCTGCTAGCACGTGCTGTCGCATCAGACAGCCCGTAATGACGCCGATGTCGGGCCTTCAGCTGTTCAGCTGAGTAAGCAGCCGAGCAGCTGAGAGAAGCAGCTGAGCGTCGCAGCTGGTTTGGACGTGAGTGCTGCTGGCAGCGTCGGTCTGGGCACGACAATGATGACGCAGATCAGCGTCCAGTGTTGCGGAGTCTGCCTCCCGGCCTGCCACACCGCGCCGCTTCTCTTCGCCTGTACAGATATTTCATAATGCGAACGAGCATCCTGATTTGCACCAGTGTTCTCCAACGCTGCTCACAGCACGCGCTTTGTTTACTCTTGTGGGCGCACACTCTGACTGGACTCGCCGCTCTTTTCCCCTCCGCCGACTTACAGTCCGTGACGCGTCACCCGCCGACTTACAGTCCGTGACGCGTCACCCGCCGACTTACAGTCCGTGACGCGTCACCCGCCGACATCCTGGCCTGTGACGAGGCTGTGGTGGAGAATACCCCCTCGCAGCTTTGCAACAGGAGCCGTCTGTGTATCACGTGCCGGCGGCGGCGGCGCGCCGGCCGGCTGTGGCCAAGTGGAGCTGAGACGTTTGACCGGTGAGGGCGTGGCTGTGTGCCGCGGGGTGTCTGTGGGTGTTTTGGACATAGCATCAGTGCAATAGGATTTCGGCTTGACGTGGACTGTATCGGAAAGGGACAAGGACGCTACAAGCTATTTCGGCAATATGGCGGAAAAGGACCTGGCTACAGACGTCCGATTGATATCGGAATTCGATGGCGTGACGCAGGTCGTGAGCGAGTGGCTGGATAAATTCGAACTCCTGCGTAAGGTGCGGGACAGAAGGGAGCTTGCCTCCATCGTTCCTCTGAGACTGACTGGTGGAGCGTTCGCAGTGTATCAACAGCTAAGTGATGCGGACAAAGCCATTTGCGAAAGGGTGAAAGCTGCTCTGCTTTCTGCTTTCGCTGTGGACAAATACTGTGCGTATGAGCAGTTTATCACCCGTAAGCTGCGGAGTAGAGAGGCGGTCGATGTATACCTGGCGGATCTGCGGCGCCTGGCCTCCCTGTTTGGCGGCATGTCCGACGGTGGGCTGGCCTGCGCCTTCGTCGCTGGTCTGCCGGACGCTGTCCGCCTCGCGCTGAGAGCCGGCTCACGCATGGAGAACATGGGTCTGAGCGAGCTGTTGACCCGAGCTCGCGCAGTGATGGTGGAAGAAGACGTCGGCATTGCGGGCTGCAGCTGTCGCTGCGGCGCGCCCCGCACGCACTACCATGCCGGCAGATACTCCAGCTGCTGGTGTGGTGTGTTACTCCTGTGGGCAGCCCAACCACATCGCTCGCGACTGCAGGGGACGACGCCGGGCGCGCGGAGGCGGCGTACGCGGAAATAGGCGCTGTTTCCGATGTAACCGGTCTGGGCCACGTCGTCACCTGCTGCCCGGAAAACGGCGACGGAGAGGCGAAATTAGCGTCAGCCTCCTCTCCAGCTCAGCAGTGAGAGGCGCTCTACCGGTGGTTCGTCTCACCGTGGACGGTGCGAGCTGTGACGCTCTGGTGGACACCGGCTGCACTCAGAGCATTGCCCACGTCTCTATGTGCCCTCGCTGGAACAAACAGGACGTCAGTGTGATGACTGTGAGCGGTGAGAGGCACCGGTGCGAGGGGACGGGCAATGTATGTGTCCAGCTGCGGTCGGGGGCCTCAGCATTCGTGGATGTGCTTGTGGTGTCTACCAAGCCACTGAACTTCAGTTTTATTCTCGGAATGAATGCGGTGACTGCGTTTCGCGGTGTGACAGTACGCGCGCCGGGTAATGTGCAGTTCGGCATGGACAATTCAGTGCCAGCGCCGAGTAGTGAGCGGTGCGGAATGGATGACTCACAGCCGGGGCGGACTTCGGCCGTGTCGTGTGGCTCGGCGGCGCTGCCGTGGCGCGGAGCTGAGACGGACGGTGTCAGGTCGCCGCCAGCCCCCCCCCCTGCGGAGTGATGACGAGGCCACTGGTGTCAGCTCGCAGCGCGGCACCGGAACCGATGACTCACCTCGGGACAGGCTGGCTGTTGCAGCAGGCTGCAAGCGGACCGCAGCAGCCTACGAGCCGACTGTGGCAGCCTGTGAGCGGACGCCAGTGGCTGGCTGCAGTACGGTCGTGGAGGAGAAAAACTATGTGCTTAATTACGATGCAGTCGATAAAAAGTGGACCGTGACCTGGAAGTGGTCAGGATCAGAGCAGCCTCAGTTAGTGAACACAGTGGAGGAGTACCGGATCCCGCCAGAGGCTCAGCACGAATATGAGTGCGAGCTGTCCCAATGGGTGTCTGATGGCTGGCTGGCGCCGTATGACAAACAGCTGCACGGGCCAGTCAAAGGTACGATACCTTTGATGGCCGTAGTGCAGCGTAACAAAGAGAAAGTCAGGCCGGTCCTCGACTTCCGTGAACTGAACTCTCACCTCAGTCCGCACACGGCTGACGCGGATGTCTGTGGTGAAAAAGTTCGCGAGTGGCGCCGCCGGGGACGGGAAGTCGCACTGATGGACCTTCGAAAGGCCTACCTGCAGGTACATGTGCACCCGTCCTTGTGGGCTTACCAGACTGTAGTGTTCCGTGGCCAGCGGTACTGCCTCACGAGACTGGGCTTCGGTTTGATTGTGGCGCCGCTGGTCATGAAGAAGGTCCTCAGCACCGTGCTGAGCTGGGATGACCGCATGAATCGCGCGTCTTCGCCCTACCTGGATGACGTCTGGGTAGATGAGAGCGTAGCCTCAGCAGCAGAGGTGGAGAGCAACCTCCGCAGCCACGGCCTGGTGTGTAAGCTCCCTGAGCGTGTGTCGGAGGGAGCCCGTGTGCCCGGCGTGCGGGTCTGGGGGGAGCGGTGTGGTCTTCTCTGGGCGCGCGACAACGACATCGACGAGCTGCCGCAGCGGCTCACCAGGCGAACCATCTTCTCGCTGTGCGGCCGCCTGACGAGTCACCT
The DNA here is from genome assembly GCA_034440575.1 of Imbricaverruca yamaguchii. Lineage (NCBI taxonomy): Eukaryota > Metazoa > Arthropoda > Thecostraca > Neoverrucidae > Imbricaverruca > Imbricaverruca yamaguchii. The sequence goes on from JAOTOL010001246.1 coordinate 71,387, forward strand.
GCATGTCTGTGGGTGGCTGCGCGTGGCAGCGTCGTATCTGAAGCGGCGAGCCAACGCGCTGACGAGTGGGTGGGATGATGAGGTGACTGACACGGAGCTGCGGGCGATGGTCGCCGAGACGTTCGCGCGTGTGAGGACCGCTGACCCGGCGAGGGGTCGCTGGGATGTGACAGGAGATGAAGCCGTCATCTGGGTCGATGCCAGCTCGCTCGCGCTCGGAGCCGCGCTGTAGGTGGACGGCGATGTTGTCGAAGACGGATGCTGGCTGCGCCCAAGCGAGAGCGCGCATATCAACATGGCCGAACTGGATGCCGTGATTCGCTGTATAAATCTGGCCGTCAGCTGGAGCATGCAGAAGCTGACGCTGATGACTGACTCACGGACTGTCTACCACTGGCTGACGGACATGCTGTCGGGCGCGTCGCACCTGAGAACAAAAGCTGCCAGTGAAATGCTGATCCGCCGACGGCTGGAAATAGTGAAGAACATCGTGATTGAGTACGGCCTGCAGCTGGACGTCCAGTTCGTCCCGTCGGCCGAAAACCGGGCTGATGCGCTGACCATGGTGCCGAGGAAGTGGCTGGCGTCAGCTGGCAACCTGCCAGTGTGTGAAGCCGTTGCTGCATCAACTCCGGAGCCGCCGACACCTGAGGACATCGCAGCTGTCCACCACACCAGTGGACATCCGGGCATCAAGCGCACCCTGATCATCTGCCGGAGGCTGTACCCATCAGTCACCAGGCAACAAGTGCGGAGTGTCGTGCGAGAGTGTCCGGCCTGCCAGTCGATCGACCCGGCGCCCGCCAGGTGGCAAAGATGGTCACTGGGGGTTTCTGATTGCTGGAGTAGGGCCAGCATGGACATCTGCCATGTAGGTGACCAGCACTACCTGACGATGACTGATTGTGGTCCCTCCCGGTACACGATCTGGAGACGCCTCAGGGGCCAGGACTCAGCTAGTGTTATCGGGCAGTTAGAGTGGATATTTCTCGAACGTGGTGCGCCCAAGGAACTCCTGACGGACAATGCTGCCAGCTTCCGAAGTGCAGCATTCTGTGAGTTTGCCAGTCGATGGGGGATGGTGGTCAGGTATCGTTGCGCACACGTTCCATCTGGCAACGGGATTTCAGAGCGGTGTCATCGATCAGTAAAGACGATAGTAGCGCGTAAGCGCTGCTCAGTGTCAGAGGCTGTCTATCGCTACAACGTGATGCCAAAGAGCAGCGACTCCGCCTCCTCCCCTGCCAACCAGCTGTTCAGGTATGAGGTCAGGCTGCTTGATATTGACAGCGTGGCAGACTGTGATTCACCCGCAGTCGGACGGCGTTGTTACAGTGTGGGTGATCGAGTCTGGGTCCGACACCCGAGTCGGCGCTGTGATGTACCTAGTGCTGTTGGTACGGTGATTTCTGAACAGAACGTCGAAGTGGATGGGATGTCCCGCCACGTGCGTGATTTGCGGCTGGTTACGCCACCGCCACCAATCCCGGAAGTGCCAGAAGGCAGAGATGCTGTCAGCGCTGATGACGATGATGATGACGAGAGCTTGATTGTTGAGGTGCCAGCCGCTGTGGATAGGCCGAGAGTGGACGATATAGTTGAGAGTGATGACGGCGAGCAGGAGAAGATGCCGCGGCGTGGTGAGAGGGAGAGAAGGCAGACGCAATTATTTCAGTATAGTGATCTACTTTAGGATCAGGGAGGAGTGTGGTGGAGAATACCCCCTCGCAGCTTTGCAACAGGAGCCGTCTGTGCATCACGTGCAGGCGGCGGCGGCGCGCCGGCCGGCTGTGGCCAAGTGGAGCTGAGACGTTTGACCGGTGAGGGTGTGGCTGTGTGCCGCGGGGTGTCTGTGGGTGTTTTGGACATAGCATCAGAGCAATAGTATTTCGGCTTGACGTGGACTGCATCGAAAAAGGACAAGGACGCTACAGAGGCACCCGCCGACATCCTGGCCTGTGACGAGGCACCCGCCATTTCCCGTCTGTGGCACTATCTCGCCAGCCGGATGTGACACACCTTGATCAGGACTAATGTAGAAGAGTGGGGATTGGCGCGAAAATCGCCTCCCAAGTAAGTCCATACATTGCAGGGTGGCGGGATCCACGGCCTATGCACCATTTACTCGCTCACTCATACACAGTTTGACGTTCGAGGCATGTGATGGGATGAGAACGTTAGTCATATGATCTTGAGCATTGTGTTGCACAGGTGTTCTAACTCGTTGAGGTCAAGGAGGTACATCGAAATGGCAGAAATGTTCCGGAATTGTGTTATGTAGCCTATTCCATGACAAATCGACAAGTGAATGTGCTACAATTGTTTTTAAAAAATGTCATCCGAGTTGTTGTTGGGGTGGCTTGAGGAGCCAAGGTTCTATTGCTAAGCAGAGCTTGTTGCGTGAACCCTGGCCCCACAACCCGATCCATGAACTCCAGTTCAACGGCAGAATTTAAACCGAAAGATTAACGTGCCGCCAATGCACCGACACGGCCGCCCGGTAGTTCGTCCCTGACCTTATCGGGCCAGCTGCCAACTGACACTCCTAGCCGGGGGCTAAATGCGAGCGCGCGAAGCGACTCGAACCCTGTGTTGCCAGTGCAGGGGAGACCAGTGCAGGCCAGCGTTCTAACCAACTGAGCTACCGGGGCGGCAAATATATAGCATACTTAGCACACAATAGCACCCTACACTTCATATATCGTTGAAAATACTTCCATAGGTTTGATTTTTCTCTGCTGCCTCCCCTTGACCGCTGGCCTGATCTTGCTGATAATGTCACCGCTGGATTTGGCGCATCAGATAACCCCGTACCGTACGGGGATGGGTCATTGGAATATGCCCTCTCTCCTATGAGCTTCTTTGCAGTCCAAGACGTCTCTGAAGACGTGTTTCAGCATAGATGAAGCACAATAAATTTAGCGCTCCATGGGCCACCAGGCGATCGGTGGAGGCTCCATAACTGTCATCGAGGGCCCCTGGCACGATTAAGCGAGCCCAGGCTGATCGAGAGGGTGCCGGGCCGATGCAGAGAGTGCCAGAGTCGACGGTGAGTCTCCACGTACAGACGCTGAAAGCCGCGCTCCAGGCCAATGTGAAGGGCCGACGGTGAGTCTCCACGTACAGACGCTGAAAGCCGCGCTCCAGGCCAATGTGAAGGGCCGACGGTGAGTCTCCACGTACAGACGCTGAAAGCCGCGCTCCAGGCCAATGTGAAGGGTCGACGGTGAGTCTCCACGTACAGACGCTGAAAGCCGCGCTCAGGCCAATGTGAAGGGCCGACGGTGTTCCCGTACGGACGCTGAAAGCCGCGCTCCAGGCCAATGTGAAGGGCCGAGGTAGTCTCCACGTACAGACGCTGAAAGCCGCGCTCCAGGCCAATGTGAAGGCCACTAGTCTCCACGTACAGACGCTGAAAGCCGCGCTCCAGGCCAATGTGAAGGGCCGACGGTGAGTCTCCACGTACAGACGCTGAAAGCCGCGCTCCAGGCCAATGTGAAGGGCCGACTGGGGCCATCTGCCATCCAGGCTAGACGGAGTGGACTACGAGTATGGTTAGAAGAGCCGTACGGGCTGATGGAAAGGGTTTCACCAGTAAAAAGAACCCATAAACCAACGAAAAGGTCCGTTGAGCCAGGCAGGAAGGCTACTTCACCGAAGGAGAGGGCCCCTAACGGCCTGAGAGGATCCCGAGCCGAAACGACGGGTTACTCGGCCCAGGGGCGCACACGAGCATTTCGAAATGCGCCAGGCTTTTGCTCGGTTTGACTCGAGACCGTCCTCGGATTGCAGCGGCTTTGGCTGTTGTCACGTTCCCCATAGCGGCGATACCTGCACATTCTGGTATAAGGGGCACATCGAGACATGCTGACGCAACATCCGGCTGTCGCCGAAGCCAGAGACCCGCTCGCGCTCTGTATTAACAAAATGACAAGCACACACAGTGGGCTACGAATTGTGGCCGCTGAACGCATAAATGCACGAATTGTGGCCGCTGAATGAATGCGATATAGATGGGTTTACCGGTGCCATATGATGTACTATTGGTTATTCGTGTTGCACTGACAAACGGATGATTTATCGGTGTAAAATGGTTGAATCAATAGCTGAGATGTAAACCCAAGTGTGAACATACATAAAGACATAAAGACATAAAGACATAAAAGATTAGTGCAACTATGAGCCACAAGGGCCCTTCTTGGTTGCACTCTGTACACTGAACCAGTTGCACACCAAAACTGTTAATCAGCCCTCCCTGTAATACTGAAAAGCAAGCCCTATATGAAGCATACCTTAGCAGATCGCTTAACCCTCTTCCGTTAGATCCTCACACCTCGTTCCGAGGGATCGATAAAGACCCCCCTCTAATCTCCAAACCAAGCGTCGCACGAAAACGAAATAGGTATCATCGGAAAGCGCGCGACGAGTAGGGCCAGACACTACACCCCGAAAAAAAACCCAGAAAGACACCTCACTTACGCCTGGAGTTTCACTACTTACATCATGCTTGTGGTTCTGCGTGGTTCATTTTGAGTGAGATTTGAAGAAAAACAAATATTTGGAATCAGACAAGGAAAACGAAATCGACAAGTACCAATAACATTTTGGGCCACCAAATTTTTCAATCTCCCAATTTTGAGATTTCAAGTTTTCTTAAATTTTCCCTTTCTAATGGGTAGAGCGGACCAGAAAATGTTCGAAGTCAGCTTGCCCCAATAAAAAAATGCCTACATTAGCATGAATCTTAGATTTTAGCTCTGAAGAGTAAATATACTAATAAGTAGTCAAAAACGAAAAAGAAAACTTCCTTGGATGCATTTTGTTGCATCCCAAACGATAAGCAAACGCTGAAAGTTTCATTCAAATATCTTTATCCGTTAAGGCGTGACGACTGGTTGAACATTTTTGCAGGTGACCTCACTTGACCTTGACTAACTCGTTGATCGTAGATGACCTGAATTAAAAATGTTGGCATAACATGCCAAATTGATGAGGAAAAGGTATGTGAAATGTCGCCGCGCGGTAGCGCGCGCGAAAGACCCTATGGGGGTTGTCAACGAACCCCCTAAGGTTAAGAAGTGTTTGCAAGAAGTTAAGAAGTGGTTAAGAAGTGTTTGTTGAGTTATGGTGAAGTACAACACACCTCGTTGTATTTATCATCTATACCCCAGCGGTGATGGAGCAGATCTGGCTGTCAAAATGGATTCGGAACAGTTTTTACCAGTTTCTAAACAATTCCACGAAACCAGTGTTATATTCTGGGGCGGATAAATTGTCGCTGCCTAATGGCGCTGATATACCAACATGGCAGCGGCACGACCTATCTGATATACCAACATGGCAGCGGCACGACCTATCTGATATACCAACATGGCAGCGGCACGACCTATCTGATATACCAACATGGCAGCGGCACGACCTATCTGATATACCAACATGGCAGCGGCACGACCTATCTGATATACCAACATGGCAGCGGCACGACCTATCTGATATACCAACATGGCAGCGGCACGACCTATCTGATATACCAACATGGCAGCGGCACGACCTATCTGATATACCAACATGGCAGCGGCACGACCTATCTGATATACCAACATGGCAGCGGCACGACCTATCTGATATACCAACATGGCAGCGGCACGACCTATCTGATATACCAACATGGCAGCGGCACGACCTATCTGATATACCAACATGGCAGCGGCACGACCTAGCTGATATACCAACATGGCAGCGGCACGACCTATCTGATATACCAACATGGCAGCGGCACGACCTAGCTGATATACCAACATGGCAGCGGCACGACCTAGCTGATATACCAACATGGCAGCGGCACGACCTAGCTGATATACCAACATGGCAGCGGCACGACCTAGCTGATATACCAACATGGCAGCGGCACGACCTATCTGATATACCAACATGGCAGCGGCACGGATAAGTATCTGATATACCAACATGGCAGCGGCACGACCTATCTGATATACCAACATGGCAGCGGCACGACCTATCTGATATACCAACATGGCAGCGGCCGACCTACTGATATACCAACATGGAGCGGCGTATCTGATATACCAACATGGCAGCGGCACGACCTATCTGATATACCAACATGGCAGCGGCACGACCTATCTGATATACCAACATGGCAGCGGCACGACCTATCTGATATACCAACATGGCAGCGGCACGACCTATCTGATATACCAACATGGCAGCGGCACGACCTATCTGATATACCAACATGGCAGCGGCACGACCTAGCTGATATACCAACATGGCAGCGGCACGACCTATCTGATATACCAACATGGCAGCGGCACGACCTATCTGATATACCAACATGGCAGCGGCACGACCTATCTGATATACCAACATGGCAGCGGCACGACCTATCTGATATACCAACATGGCAGCGGCACGACCTATCTGATATACCAACATGGCAGCGGCACGACCTATCTGATATACCAACATGGCAGCGGCACGACCTATCTGATATACCAACATGGCAGCGGCACGACCTAGCTGATATACCAACATGGCAGCGGCACGACCTAGCTGATATACCAACATGGCAGCGGCACGACCTAGCTGATATACCAACATGGCAGCGGCACGACCTATCTGATATACCAACATGGCAGCGGCACGACCTATCTGATATACCAACATGGCAGCGGCACGACCTATCTGATATACCAACATGGCAGCGGCACGACCTATCTGATATACCAACATGGCAGCGGCACGACCTATCTGATATACCAACATGGCAGCGGCACGACCTATCTGATATACCAACATGGCAGCGGCACGACCTATCTGATATACCAACATGGCAGCGGCACGACCTATCTGATATACCAACATGGCAGCGGCACGACCTATCTGATATACCAACATGGCAGCGGCACGACCTATCTGATATACCAACATGGCAGCGGCACGACCTATCTGATATACCAACATGGCAGCGGCACGACCTATCTGATATACCAACATGGCAGCGGCACGACCTATCTGATATACCAACATGGCAGCGGCACGACCTATCTGATATACCAACATGGCAGCGGCACGACCTATCTGATATACCAACATGGCAGCGGCACGACCTATCTGATATACCAACATGGCAGCGGCACGACCTATCTGATATACCAACATGGCAGCGGCACGACCTATCTGATATACCAACATGGCAGCGGCACGACCTATCTGATATACCAACATGGCAGCGGCACTGTTAACCTATCTGATATACCAACATGGCAGCGGCACGACCTATCTGATATACCAACATGGCAGCGGCACGGATACCTATCTGATATACCAACATGGCAGCGGCACGACCTATCTGATATACCAACATGGCAGCGGCAAAACTGGCCGGCTATCTGATATACCAACATGGCAGCGGCACGACCTATCTGATATACCAACATGGCAGCGGCACGACCTATCTGATATACCAACATGGCAGCGGCACGACCTATCTGATATACCAACATGGCAGCGGCACGACCTATCTGATATACCAACATGGCAGCGGCACGACCTATCTGATATACCAACATGGCAGCGGCACGACCTATCTGATATACCAACATGGCAGCGGCACGACCTATCTGATATACCAACATGGCAGCGGCACGACTTTTGATTACCAAATGCAGCTGATATACCAACATGGCAGCGGCACGACCTATCTGATATACCAACATGGCAGCGGCACGTACCTAGCTGATATACCAACATGGCAGCGGCACGACCTATCTGATATACCAACATGGCAGCGGCACGACCTATCTGATATACCAACATGGCAACGGCACGACCTAGCTGATATACCAACATCCCAGCAGCACGACCTAGCTGATATACCATCATGTCAACGGCACGACCTAGCGCTGATATACCAATATGCCAGTGACACGACCTAGCTGATTACCAACATGTTAGTGGCACGACCTAGCTGATATACTAGCATGCCGGTGGCACGACCTAGCTGATATGTCAATATACAGCGGCACGACCTAACTGATATGCTGACATACCAGCGGCACGACCTAGCTGATGTACCAACACACGACCAACACGACCTAGCCTCTTCCCAGGACACTGGATGTCGAATTTAAACACAGATTGGAAGATTAGCGGTCGTACTCGAAATCCACCAGCAGAGTCGATGACAAACTGCTGACCGGTTTGAATCGACATCAGTGGATCAGGCACATTCCAGCCCTCACCCCCCCCCATCCCTATCAGCAGGCGAGTCGGCTAGCATGGCGACCTCGCTTGCAGACGACTATCACGCAGAAACGCACGCAGAATGGGGTCAGCGTACAGTGCGCGCAGCGCAGCATTGCGTCACTGCAGAGACGTGTCGCTGAGCGAGACGAGGAGAGGCTGGGATACGGCTCGGAAGACGGGCGAGATGACTTGGCAGTCAAGGGGACGACTTGGGTTGGTCATTGGTTTTACGACGCATCGACTCTTGAGTCATGAAGCGCCGTCAATCCCTCACGCTGATTGGTCGTGGGCGAATAGTAGCGACAAGCGAGACTCGAGCCCACAATCTTTAGATTGTGAGACAAGCAACTTACCCCTAGACCACTCGTCCCCTAAGGGGACGACTCGACAGACAGGGGAGACGACTCGGCCGACAGGGGAGACGACTCGGCCGACAGGGGAGACGACTCGGCCGATAAGAGAGACAACTCGGAAGGATCGCTTGGAAGGACGATAGTCAACTGGGGTCACCAAATGCTACCCTGGATCTGACAATAGTCCACTGAGGTTACCACGTACTACTATATGTCTGCTCATAGTCGACTGAGGTCACTACGTAATATCTTGGGTTGAGCAATAGTTGACTGTAGCACCACATGCTTGGCAATAGTTACTGAGGCCACTACATGATATCCTGGACAGTGACGTAGACTGGATTTCGTCCAGTGGGAAGGATTATCTGAAGAGAGACCCCTCCATACTTTTCCCCTACAGATCCTCCCTCGCCTTTCGGAGCAATTTTTCGAAGCTGCTCGGATTTTGTAAGCTGTGTAGTTTTAAGACCATTATATATATATATATATATATATATATATATATATATATATATATATATATATATATATATATGTATATGTTTATAAAGATATGTATATACATGCATACATGTTTATACAAACATATATATATATATATATATATATCCATATATATGAGTTTCTATGAATGTGCTGAAAGGGCGCAGCAGTGTCGCCCCAATGCGCTCGCCGCAGCAATTGCGTAGCAATGTGTTCACGATAGAAGTAGCGGCGACATGGCCGTGCCTTTTGAGCACATTTATAGAACTAACTCAAAATGAGATATAAACGCCAGTGAAAAAAGTAAGTGCAAGATTTTGGAAGAGGAGAAGATCTTCCAACGTACCTGACCAGCAAGGTCCAACACGTAGGAATATAGCAATAGTTATATGGCACCTCTGCATGATTTGTATCAGCAACACACGCACTCCAGACAATTTGTGTTCCATGGACTATGCTTAGTACGAGGAATTTGGTGAATCATTGTCACAGAGCTGTACGTATGATATTCAGCCTTGCCACAGCACATTATAACCGTTTCGTGTGCCATGCTTAGCATTGTTTGCCTTCATTTTTTATCTCAACCGTACGGTCGGACAAACCCGCCAGGCTGTATTTACACGCTAATCCTATGAGTAGTTGTATATTAATCCTTCTTGTCAGCCGTTTTCTGTGCAATTTCGAAGAACGTTCTGACTGTGATATTGCAGATAATTGATTTCCTGATCTGCAACCTCAGTATTTCGTCTTTTTCAGCCGATTTTCACTCCTTACAGATGAGGATCTGTCCGAATTGCTCAAAGATAGGATCTTTTCAAGGGCACCAAGGACAGCTAAGTCAGCCGAGGCCCCATTTGACAAGATTCCCAGGATCATGAAGACACCTCGGACTCTTCGCTGTCACACTACTGCTATCAGCTGGCTGTCCGGTAGTAACTGACCGTGTATGCCAGTCTGCGGAGAACGAGGCTTGTTGAAGTGACGTCAGCCCACAAAATTACAGTAAACGTGCTACAATATATTGCAATCACTTTTAAAATCAACATATCAAGCTACACTGTGGCGAACAATAACGGGATGTAAGGATATAAATGAACTATGAGATGAATTGCCCTGTCTTCAACTTGTATTCTGTTCAAAATATCGAAACATGGTTTGCATATCCGCTGCTAAAATGTTCGTGCTTTCAATGTGTTGGGTTCATAGGTCCGCCACCCAAGATCAGGTGACCGGGTGTGTCCCTCCCATTATCCCATTATCCAAAGACTGCAATAACCTTAACGTTACCACCACACAATAGCAAAGTCGCGGCACTCTCAGCTAAGAGATAAAAACAAATGAACTTAAGCGTGCAAAACATCCAGTGTTAGAGCAATAAGAATGAACAATAAAAATTATGCAAGTGGTCATACCAAAAGGGAGCATATGACTGGCCCATAAATGTATCCAAAAAAAGAAGCTGAGGGCTAAAATCATATCTTTATGTGCAGGTTTATGATAATATGGTAGTGGGCATTCCTGATCTGATATTCGTGTATTTTACATCTACTCCTCCCACAACTCCATCCAGCTGGGCATAAGCTTGTTGTTAGGTGAATTGTGGAAGGGGACATGGTCGGACGTTTTTGATAATGAGTAAATGCCTCAGGTTCTGCTGTAACATAATGTTATTCACCGGTATTCTAGGATATGGAAATACCAAAACGAATTAATAATGGTGAAAGTCATCAATGGGGGCAAGTAAAAAACACCTCATATGGTTATTCGCACAACAGGGTAAAATGTCGCATGAAGAACCGTATAACGTTATTATATTGGTTGTGACATATTCCCAATTTACAGATGTCAATTTTCAATGAACCATCCAGTTACAATCCTATTAGACGGGCTTAGTTGAGTTATTTGGGCAGCTTTGTTGCTAATAATGGCACACATGTAACATATATCCCAATCTACTTGGACTTTCACCCCGTGGTACGAAGGCGTCGTGCGCTGGTTATCCCGTGTTCCGCATTGACTTCACATGTGTGCTGAGCCGTCCAGTGGGTCTCGGCCCTGCCACTGAGCCGTCCAGTGGGTCTCGGCCCTGCCACTGAGCCGTCCAGTGGGTCTCGGCCCTCCCACTGAGGGGTCAGTGGGTCTCGGCCCCCCCACTGAGGGTCCAGTGGGTCTCGGCCCTGCCACTGAGCCGTCCAGTGGGTCTCGGCCCTGCCACTGAGCCGTCCAGTGGGTCTCGGCCCTGCCACTGAGCCGTCCAGTGGGTCTCGGCCCTGCCACTGAGCCGTCCAGTGGGTCTCGGCCCTGCCACTGAGCCGTCCAGTGGGTCTCGGCCCTGCCACTGAGCCGTCCAGTGGGTCTCGACCCGGTCGTTCAGCCATCTAATGGGTCTCAGCCCGGCCGCGGAGCCTTCTAGTAGGTCTCGGCACACGATAGCAGCCACCTAGGCTGCAGCCGGCATGCAGCAGTAATATATGTAGCGCCGGCTGCATGACTGCCGTCTGCTATGGACATCTGTGTTGGCTAGGTCATGATTAGGGCTCATCTCGTGTGCTCGGCACTCGCTGTGCTCTGGTCAGAGGTGCTGCAATGCCAGCCGAGCGCAGGAAATGTCAGCTGGGCTCAAATGTTATCGACTGCAATCGATAATTGCTAACCCGAGAGAATACACAGAGTGTAAAATACTTACTGCGAAATGTCCTATGTAGCTTTGATGGAGTTCAGGAACATAACCGCACGCCGACAGGTAGCTGGGCAGTTCAGGTAGGGCGTCCCCTGAGCTGGCGACACACGCCAAAATACTCCCAAGCGGTGACACATGCTGCAAGACACTGCGTATCTATATACCAAACAGTGTTGCAGCGGGTGACGCCGAATAAATATCACGATTGTGGAATGTTGTATTGCTAGCATGACAGGTGCAACAACAGCTATCGTGATAGATTGTCCATTTGCACCATCATAACAATATCCTACACTTCCAGTTTTTGATGATATGTAACACGAACGTTGCTCAGCCTTGCTCCGCTTAGGACGGACACCTTCCTTTTGGCAGCGTACAAAAGCTTTTGAAAATGCTTACCATCGGACTTAAATTATCTTCCAACACGAGTGTAGGAAGATAATTTAAGCCCGATCTACATCACAACATAATTTGTCTAGTGGAGAGCTGGCATTCATCCCTACCCATTTAATTTTCGTGTAGCTCTTCGTTTGTGGCAGGGCATGAAGAAGCCGCGACTCTCCTCGGTTTTCTACACGCATGCCTGCGAAGATGGCAGGAGTGGCAGCACCATGAACATCAGTATCAGTACAGACCAACGAGGCCTGCGCGGCGGCCAAGATGGCAGGAGTGGCGGCTCCGCGGCCGTCAGCTCGGACCAGCGTGACGTGCGCGGCGGCCAAGATGGTGGCCGACCGGTGCGCTACCGCCGCCCGGTCGGCCAGCCGTGTTTTCTGCGCCTAGCTTGTCGGTGCAGACTGATAGCGATCTGTGGACGCCGTCGCGACACGTAGCTGCAGACCGGCCCGTATTATTCGCCTCGTGATATAGGCGCACCGAATGGGGGGGGGGACAGGGGGCCCGGGTCCCCATGAGACCAAAGTGCCCTTTTGACCGAAAAGTGCCCTCTTGGCCGAAATGTCCCAAATTCAGCCCAAAAATCACCTGCCTGATGTGCCCCGCCTGTGCCAAAGGTGCCCTTTGGGCCCAAAACTGACCTTTTGGCCAATTTTTTCACGCCCACCCCCTCCCTCCCTCCCGGTCAACAAATCGGGCCCGGTGAACAAAGTGCCCTCTTGGCCGGAATGTCCCAAATTTAGCCCAAAAATCACCTGCCTCATGTGCCCCGCCTGTGCCAAAACTGCCATTTTGTCCAACATTTTTTTCACGCTCACTTCCCCCCCCCCGGTCAACAAACCTTCCAGTGTGCCCTGGACCGCGAAGTGCCCTTTTGGAGCCGGTCAGGTGCCCTTTTGGGGCCGGCCAAGTGCCTTTTTCGGTCCGCCCCCCCCCCCCTGGAAAAATCCTGGGAGCGCGCCTGCCTCGTGACAACACGGCCGGATCGACCCGCCTGACGTCACTGCTCATGGAATACGTACAAACAGTCGGCGGCCAGCGGTGCCGCTGCGCCGCCGACCGTGCACGCCGCGTCCAGACACGGTGCAAGGTCACGCTGCACAGGCGGCGTTATTTACCGGGCGTCGTCGGCGCGGCGGCGCTCATGTGCGCGCGGCAGCCTGCAGCGTCAAGGCCGCGCAGAGCTACTGACGCATCCCCTCCACACTGTAGAGTGTCCATCACCTGTCAGTCACGCTCCACCTCTCTCTCTCTCTCTCTCTCTCTCTCTCTCTCTCTCTCTCTCTCTCTCTCTCTCTCTCTCTTTTTTTTTTCTCTCTCTCTCTCTCTCTCTCTCTCTTTCTTTTCTATCTTTTTCCACGTGCTTGGGTGACCATTGCGAGTCGGTCGGTCAAGTCGGTTGGTCGCCTAGAGGGCACCACCACTTCCTAATCAACTATGTGCATAAGGTGCGTTGATAGGTGGGCTCATTGCTACTAGACACCGTGACGCACAGGATGCTTTGATGGAGCATCTGTCTAAGCAGACATCTGGATCTCCGCCGTCATCTGCTGAGGTGCAACAGCTCAGTGGAAATGTAGTGGAGTATTGCAGTAGGCGTTCGCCGAGCCAAGGCATGCACCGGATTGGTGGACACCATGTGGATTGGTGGACTCGACGTGTGGCTTCGAGCGGGGCCGTCCTCCCGACCTGTCGGGTGGAACAGCGGGTCACGTTGACGACCACGTCATTGGAGGACACAAGTGAACCAAGCACCGGGACATGCGCTGACTCGTGCTCCCAACTTCGACAGCTTGGTACAGTGCCCTAATATCATGAATGGTACCATGCATGTACCTGGCGCTTACAGCAGTATTTCGTCGCGAATGAGATCGATCCCACTTAAGGATGTGAAACGCCGTGCTATATTTCTCAGTGAGATCAGACTGATTACATTCGCGCTATTGGAGGATTTATTTTCGCCGTCTTCTCTAGCTGATATGAAGTACAAAGTAGCAGTATTGTCAGATCCCTTTGGACCTTCGTCGTCTGCGCACTATGAGCAGATTATATGAGCGAGATCCCATCATTGAGAATAGTCTACTGAGGGTTGGTGGACGTTTACATCGCTCATCAATGTCATGGGAATCGAGACATCCAGCAATCGTGGCAGAACGCGGACACGTTGCGGGTATACGGATCTGGGAAGATCATCAGCAGAACGCGGACCCGTTGCGGGTATAGGGATCTGGGAAAATCACCAGCTGGTGAGAAACCAGAGTAGGCAGCACGTGTTTGCTAGGTTGAGGTTCAGGTATTGTATGATTATAACCAATTCGGTTGTTGGGTCCTGAAGAGGTGGTTAGGCGTGTATAGTTTCAGTCCCCTGCCATCAAGGAGCAGATATTAGACCTGCCGTAGGATTTTGTCGGGCCCGATGACTCGATTTCCTCCAATGTTAAGTCGAATTGCTCGGTCCATTCTTTTGCGAAGATAGGTAGGAGTGAAATGAGACGACTTATCGTGATAATTACTTGTTGGGTCGTTCGCACAGTTCATATTGAGGCAGCGAATAGTTTTGACGGATTCGGTAATCAGCGCCCTACGGCGATTCACAGCGAGGGAAGGTCCCGTGCGAATAATCAGGTTAGATTATACAAATTTCTTAGGGGCGTGAACTGCGGGATGAAATCCAGAAGATGAAGCAAGACGCCAGCCATTCATAGAACCATGCTCCGGACGAAAATTGGTGAAGCTTCAATCCACATAGCACCAGCCATTTCAAAAGACTTTCGGGGTTGTCAGATTATATTGGGAAGATCCTCACCGCCGTGGTTAGTCTGCAGCGTCTATGCGATGAAGGCCTTCACACAATTAACTGCGAAGTGAACAGCATCTGGAATAACCGTGTTCGCTCACGTATACGTCCTCCGATCCTGACGATTCAGAGCCACTAATGTCAAATCACTTCCTTGTCCTTCATGGCGGGGGTAGGCGAATCCTCTAGGAACATTCGCTTGTGATTAGATTTATGAGAGAATGCGGCGCCATGGACAATACTTGGAAGATTTGTTTTTGGTCGAGATGGGTTCAAGAATACCTGCCACTGCTCCAGAAGCGACAGAGGTTGATATGTGGCCCGAAGAATCTAACTATCGATGGCGTTGTGTTGGTGATGAAGGAAAATCCCGGACGACTGTGGAGGCATGGTAGAGCTTGGGACACTTTCAGGGAGACGCGTAGGGCGTCAGACGCAATGTTTATGTGGGCCTGGGGGATCTATAGTAAATGAAGAAAACAGGTGGGTTCCTGATGCCATTCAAGATCTTTGAAATATGCGCACACGACAAAAATGCCCTCATGCTCACTAGTGAGTGCGCGAAAAATATAGTTCAAATTTATTACCCTCAGTCTCCATAAAACATGATGCGATGTGCATTTATGAAAGTTAGCTTACCTTCAGATTTCAATTTAATTGTCATTGTCCATTCCCTTCAAGAACCTTCGACGAATATCAAAGCTCGTGAAGCTGTGTCAGGGTGGTGTGGTATGGTGGCACAATGCTGCGATAGTTTTGGTGTCAAGTTGCGACGTTTCGTGCACCGTATTGCAGTGGCTAGTAGCGAGTGTTGAATGCAAGTGGATTCAAAAGGGCAGCCAGCTGCCATTTTGTGGCTTTGCTGACTTCATTCGCCTTCCAGCTTTGATTTCGTGGTCTTGCATATTTCCGTGCGTGTGTTTGCTGTATTGGTGCAATGCGGCGGATGGCGATCCTCGATGATGAAAGCTGTGGGGCAGAGCACCCCAAGCTTGGCAACATGACAGGCCATTGTTGATTGCTTCGGGAAATAAGATGTATTACGGAAAGTTGAAGACCTTAAAGGTGGCAGGAAAATGAAGTCGTAGATCACACGATATTTTATTCGGAGTGGCAAGTCGTGAACTCGTCAACGTAACCTGTCTTCCCCAAGAAAAAACTAGAGAAACTGAAAGTATTTCGTTCTATTGGGGCTACGACACTAGCTAGTGTTCACTGAAGTAGTCAGGCTGTTAGAAAGAAAAAGTATCCCTACGAGTTCTAACAGATTCAATGAGGATGATTAGATCACAAGAACTGGCACACTTTGCATTCTAGTCTTACAAGTTTTTTAACTTCAGCATGGTATATGCGAATTGCATTCTATATGATCTTTGTGGTGGAATGCATATACACTTTACGTTACTATGTTAATTTATGTGTTCTTTCCTTGTTCCTTATACAATGCACGGCCGTTCCAGGAAATGTGGTGCATGTTCATTTGCTAACGGTATTCCCGTGGAAGGTTTTTCTTAGCACCTATGATATCGGCTTTTCGATGCAAGATAACGCAAAAGCAAAACCAGGTCATTCAGTAATCGCGCGACTGCAAGTGACTGACATTTTGTGTCCGATTCATACAAATGCTGATCAGACTTGCTGATCAAATATCGGACTTGCATGGTGCTCTGTTGAAAGACTTACCGTTAGAGCCCTTTGTAATGCCTGACATTTTAAAGCTACTGTATTGAAACGAACTCGGAAAGGATAACCAGAGCCAGTTTTCCCTTTAATGGTTGATTGCCGGCGAAATGATAAGCATAGCCCCTTTTTGCTCGCTGACGAAAGGATAAACATAGCCGCTTTATCATCTCATGGTTGTTCTGTGACGAAAAGATAAACATAGCCCTTTATATTCTCGTGGTTGATCGCCGGCGAAAGAGAACGATGAAGGATGGCCCACGAAGCAGGCCAGAGCCGATTCGGTGCGCGTGCAGTGGCAGCGCTGGTGGCACCGTGCGTGGCTCGTCAGCTGTTGCCGCCGTAGTCAGCTGGCGCGTGCATCACGGCGCGCCGAGCAGCACCGTGTCGCCTGGCGCCCCACCCGGCAGCCGCAGAAACAAACCGGTCCCATTATGCAATGTTGCAATGTTGCGGCGTGCCGGCGGCGGTGCGCGGCGGCGGCGGCGGCGGCGGCGCAGTCGTGCAGTCGCGGATTGGTGGCCGGTAGAGTGGTGCGCAGTGCGCCGGAAGTGATTCGGGTACAGAGCGGCGAGCGAGGGTGGCGGTGACCGGCGACGCTGGAGGCGAGTGCCGGAGTGAAGTCGACGCTGTTGCGGGAGCTGCTCACCAGCTGGTGGCTTTCGCTCACATGTGACTCAGAGGCCAGGTGAGTCTCCAGCACGCCGACACGGATCCCGGGCGTGTTTCAACACCGCCCAAAGGACGAGGTGTCACTTGCTGGGATTTAGCGTATACGTGATTTCGCTTATCGTCTATATCGCTTAAAGTATTTATTGTGTGCGTGGCCACATAGAGCCGAGTATTCGCCAGCTGCCGCTAAAACGTCGATGGAGCGGAACCATGATTTTGTTTTGTCTGTGCTTCAACTCTTGGAATTGCCAAGCTATGGACTTGGAATGCCGAGTTATACATAAATACAAACGTATAATACAGTGGGTGGGTGTTCATATATATATATATATATATATATATATATATATATATATATATATATATATATATATATATATATATATATATGTGTGTGTGTGTATGTATGTATATGATACGTTTTTCCTGCCGCAGCATGACCGGTATGTATGTTTTCGCTATACACCGAGACCTGGAACATACCTTGCTGTTTGTTTCTGTTCTCTCCTCATCTTTTAGCCCAATGGTGCCTTTCTTGGTAACTTAAGAATTTAAAATCAATTTCGCTGATTTCAATTAAGGGCAATCGGATTGATCGGGAATGCGTAAAGCTTGTTCATAAAGTGGTTCCAAAGTTATGTGATTTCCTGAGGTCGATTTATGTTCACCTTCGCGTCATAATTTCAATAAAGAAGTGGTTCAACAGTAACGTCGATGCGGTGGAAGATATATTTGTAAATTGTTAATTGTCTAGATTCCACCTGGAAATGGTGGAGAACCGGGGAGTACGGGTGTCTGAATCGCGTCATATGTCTGGATACGATTATCCACCTTGGCTGGGTCAAATGTGCAGGCGAAATCAAGATCAGACTTCAAAGAGAAAACTATGGTAGACAAGCTTTCTTTTTCTCAAACTCTCTTTCTGCCCTCTCTCTCTCTCTCTCTCTTTCTCTCTCTCTCTCTCTCTCTCTCTCTCTCTCTCTCTCTCTCTCTCTTCTCTCTCTCTCTCTCTCTCTCTCTCTCTCTCTCTCTCTCTCTCTCTCTCTCTCTCTCTCTCTCTCTCTCTCTCTCTCTCTCTCTCTCTCTCTCTCTCTCTCTCTCTCTCTCTCACTGTCTCACTCTCTCTCCCTCTCTCTCTTTCTATCTCTCTATCTGTTAAAGAGATTGAGAACAAGAAAACTTGTCTAACATAGTTTTCTCCTCAACTCTGATCCTGACTTCGCTTGAACATTTGACCGAACCAAGGTGGATAATCGTATCCAGACATATGACGCGATTCAGACACTTGAACTCCCCGGTTCTCCACCATTTCTGAATGCTGCAGAACTGGTGGAGTACCGCAAGACGTCTCAAGCTTGGAACTAGCAAGGGCTGTGCACAATTTGCTACAATTGGCTATGCCGACTTCCTACGAAGTTTGTGATTTGGGAATATCCTATGGTTTATCCAGGTGTGTAGGATCGCAAGATCAGTGTGTGGGGGGGGGGGGATCACCCCTGGGTTGATCAACCTAGATTATCCCAAAATACCATGTTTTCTACGGATTTGGACGATTTTATATTGCCATGTTAAAAAAAACTCATTAATATCATAAATATTATGTTGCTTTTACCGGTTTTTCATAAACTTAGCCTATACGAGAAAAAATAATCAGGAAATGGGCAATGGAAAAACTACTACCGAATATGGAGAATCCACTAGTGTCGAAACGACTTCTTTGACTTTCGCTTCACATTGTGCCTGATTTCATTATCGTTTTTTTTAAATAAATATTTATCTATGTTTGCTAAATTTTCCATCCATCAAAAGGGGTTAAAAACAGTACGAAAAAAGCAAAATGTAGCCATCGTAACATAACCCACATTGCGATCAGTGCTAAATGACCAGTGTGATTATCGAATTGAGAAAACTTGAAATATGTTTGTTTGTACTATTTCAATTTATCAAAGAGGACCGTCATCACCAACACTAAACAATGTTTAGAAGAACCGCGGGAATGTAGTCACCACTCATTACAAATGGTGAGCAATCTTCAACCCACCTAGGTTGAACGGGAATAATATGTCGTACTCAACATTAATACAGCATTGCTTGTATTTTTCATAGGATAGACTTTCAAACATTCAGGCGCTGGCTACCAGGTTGGGTGGAGGGTGGGCTGGAGCCCTTCCGACTGAATAGGACCCTACACCCCTGGGTTTATCGTCATGGTTGACGGGCACAACGTTTTTATCATATAGCCTAACCACAAACACCTCACAATTACGATGTCGTGGCAGATTGTGGAGCTGTGTAAAGTGATTTATGAAGGCACGTTCAGACACGTGTTGGTCAGAGCCATATTTTGTGTTCCCGCTACAGCAGTTAGGGTGGTAAAGTGATGGCCATCGTTCATTATTGGCATGCTTAGACGGTGCTACCTTTTCGACTACCTGGATTATATTGAGGGTTAAAGGACGCTATTGACCACTGATGTCTGCCATAATTCGCTTTCGTGCAAACTTGATCACAGTAACTCTAAATCGATTACTCGGAGGGTTACCAGCAATTTTATATCAAAATCGGCAGAGGCGTCAACCCTTTACTGGACCTGACCTGATCTGACTTCGTTTGCCTCGGAAGATGAATAAATGCTATTAATTAAAAGCATGTGAAAGTTCACATGCCATTTATTCTAGAAATAAATTATATAATAAATATTATATAAATTATATAATAAAATATATAATTAAATAATATAATAAACAAAAAAATTAACTTTACCAGTAATATATGTCTATTCATGTAAGGTCAGGATCAAAGGCTGTTACTTTTTACGCATCGGCCGATCAGACAATGTTTCCTGCGTTGAAGGTAAACAAAGTTGATGCCATAACCTTCTATGTATTGAAGATAATCTGCGAGAAGGCAATAATGGCAACTCAGTTAGCACAGGTTTGGTTTTAATCCAGCACCAGCGGTCATATATCGAGCCTAATATCAACCTGCGTGAGGCCATGGTTAAGGTAAGTAATGAGATTGTGCGTAAAGTAGGCAATTGTGTAACCAATCAAGTACTAATTAGTGTAAATACTTGTGCGACATTGTGTGTTGAGCATCACATCATGCTGCATCAGGGGCAGCATGATGCATCTCCCCTTCGTCACGTGTACTGACGCCAATGGTATCCCAAAATCGCCCGTATCTGGTTTGTGATATTATTGTAATGGAACCTGACGACTGAGCGGCGGGGCCGATGGGCTAGTGGGATGGGAGCAGGACGGAGGACTGCTCATTTGGCATCCCACCACGAAATGAATGTTTGTAGTAGTGCCTCTGATTATGTTCCTGGTGAAAATAGTTTCGGTGATATGTGGATCCGAATTCGCGACTCTGCTAATAAACGGGCATTATGTATAATTAAACTTACCACCGAGTTTTCAACTGGGTCCGAGCCACCTAATGCTGAGGAAAAGTTATGTGGGCAGAATGGGGGCACTGGCCGGCCTCAAGTTGATGTCGCTTTCTCCGACTATTTACTAGGAACAAGCTAAGCATTTTACTTGTCACCCAACCGTTTGATCGCTACATACCATTTGGTCGCTGGCATTTGGTGAATAAAAAGAGCAATTATTTGAATGACTACAGCTGCGATTCTGTCAAAAGGGTGATCAGCTTTGAATCAAATTCCAATGCAAGAATTGCATCAGGCGACAGTCTAGGCACCAACAGCTTCCAGTGACTCGTGGAGACAAGGTTCTGCCGGCGGAATGCAGCTCCCGGCGTGCGTCGGGTAAATGTGGTTTTCCCTGGCTGCTTACTAGAAAAAACTAAGTACTACACTCACGCACGATCCAACAGTTTGGTAAATCCTTTATATTCCTTTTGATAGATCCATTGGAACAAATCCTTTGGACGTTTTTTTTAAGAAACGTCAGTCCTTCCTTGACAATTTACGAATATATCTTCCAATGCACAGACATTACTGTTCAACCACTTCTTTGTTCATATTGTGACACGAGGGTGAACATAAATCGACTTTAGGAAACGATCTAAGTTCTTCACGCTGCTTTTTGTGCGACTTGAATTAGGGGATCACATGATACCTTTCGAACCACCTTGTGAACCAGCTTTACGCATTCAGGATCAATTCGATCATCTTTCATTGAAATCAGCGAAGTTGATTTTAAACTCTTCAGTTACCACTAAAGGCGCCATTGAGCTAAAGGATGAGGAGAGAAGACAGACGAACAGCAAGATATGCTCTCGGTCCCGGCATAGAGCGAAAAATGCATACCGGTCATGCTGCGGTAGGAACAACGTATCATTGCGCACGCATTCCCGCCCTGCCTCCGCTCAGCGACTCTCAAAGTCACGACGAGAGTTACCAATTCTTCGCAAAAGTTCGGGTGGAATGGTTGAGCCATGGATACACCCCCCCCCAACAAACAAACAAAAAAACTACAGGCTGGATCAGCCAATGGGGAGGGCCAGCCAGCTGTGTGGGAGGTTCTGGCTTCCAATGAGCATGGCCAGCCAGCTGTTTGGGAGGTTCTTGCCACCAATGGGCATGGCCAGCCAGCTGTTTGGGAGGTTCTGGCCTCCAATAGGCAGGGCTGCCATTTGTGTGAGAGGCTCAGGTGACGTTTGCAGGAGTTGGTATGTGCTTTGTCTCTAACAGGTTAATGGGTGCATGTGAGGAGAGGGAGGGAAGGGGAGAAAGGGGTGCAGGTGAATCGGGGAAAGCTGCTTAGTGAAGCATAATGCTTCGCTTCAATGAATTTTCATTTGGTATGCATTTGTGGTTGGGGTTCCGTTCAGAGAGGATATTTGGGTGCAGGGCACATACATGTTGTGGATTACCTGCATCGCCCGACAAAGGTGAGCGTGGCGTTGTTTTTCGGCGATGACGTCTGTTCATCCCCGTCCCAGTTTCAAAAAAAAAATTAAATAAATTTAATCCGAGTTGTTATTGGGGTGGCTTAAGGAACCAGGGTTATATTGCTAAGCAGAGCTTGTTGCGTGAACCCTGGCCCCACCACCTGATCCATGAACTCCAGTTCAACAGCAGAATTTAGACCGAAAGTTTAACGTGCCGCCAATGCACCGACACGGCCGCCCGGTAGCTCGTCCCCGGCCTTATCGGGCCAGCTGCCAACTGACACTCCCGGCCGGGGGATAAATGCGAGCGCGCGAAGCGTCTCGAACCCTGTGTTGCCAGTACAGGGGAGACCAGTGCAGGCCAGAGCTCTAACCAACTGAGCTACCGGGGCGGGGCGACCTTCGGTTAGACCGGCTTGTACAGTCTGTCCTCATGTGATAGATACAGATATCGAGGCGTTGCTGATACTGATATTTTCAACTGAAAATACCACGGTGAACCTTAATAAAACAGCTTTACTTTCCGAACAAACAAGTTTTAACAGGCCGACGTTGGACTGCATGTCACTTCACACATTTCACATGGTAGCATGTGATGCTCACGGCTATATATTCTTCTCATTACCCGACGTTTCGTGTTTGCCAAGTCTACAGCTCCGAGGTGTGCCCAGGTTGTCTCATTTGTCACTTTTACTACGTCAGTTGAAGAGTCTCCATGTCAGTCTTCGCGTGAGGACACGGCGTATAATACTGTATGCCTGCACGACCTGCTAACGATTGGGTAATAGACACAGGAATATAGCATGAAGGCATCCATAGATATTCCACGTGGGCATGAGCGGTATAATTAGTGACTAAATATTACTAACGTGTCACAATATTGTTGCTGCATTGTGCAATGTCAGAAATACAACATGACAGTAACAGTGGTTGTTGGGCGATTAAAACAAGGGCCTTACCGAGAGTCCGTGGTGGGATTCATGCTGAATTTGTCCGCGCGCTTCCGCTATGGCGTATCAGGCGTCTACTCGGATGTTATCGCGGAGCACTAGACACGTCATACGTTGCCACCCAGAGCACTGCACCGAAGCTCGCACATACGGCAGTGGCAGCTGGAGTGATTCCGCCTTCAGCGTCATCTGGCTACCACAAGCACAGCGCCGTCGTCGACTGCCAGACGGCCGTTAGCTCCACCACCCTGGGCCGCACCATGGTGTTCTCTCACATCGTAAGCCCCACCGTTAACTCCAAGGGCGGCAACACAAAGTAGCTCATTGTCTGCCTATCTCCCCACGGCCGGGCAGAAACCCCGGAGAAGTGACTTGACTAGTGCCGCCTCGTAATGATATTAACCATGCATACGAATGCAAATAATTTTATGGTGTGGAGAATAGCCAGCGAAAACTGGTCTTATTCGGTGCAGTTTAGTGCTAGTTGCACTGAAGAAACCGAAATCTTGCCGTATGTGGCTAAGCCAGCCATTAATTATTTGCATCTCTGCATGCCACACGCACAATGAAATAATTATATCCGTGGCCAGCTGTGATGTTGAATTATGAACCAAATTTTCGTGCAAGAGCTGCATAAGACGACGACGCAATAACCAACAATTTTCAGTAATTACCAACAGTCCCCAGTAATTACCAGCAGTCCCCAGTAATTACCAACAGTCCCCAGTAATTACCAGCAGTCCCCAGTAATTACCAGCAGTCCCCAGTAATTACCAGCAGTCCCCAGTAATTACCAACAGTCCCCAGTAATTACCAGCAGTCCCCAGTAATTACCAACAGTCCCCAGTAATAACCAACAATTTTCAGTAATTACCACCAGTCCCCAGTAATTACCAGCAGTCCCCAGTAATTACCAACAGTCCCCAGTAATTACCAACAGTCCTCAATAATTACCAACAGTCCCCAGTAATTACCAGCAGTCCCCAGTAATTACCAACAGTCCCCAGTAATTACCAACAGTCCCCAGTAATTACCAACAGTCCCCAGTAATTACCAACAGTCCCCAGTAATTACCAACAGTCCCCAGTAATTACCAACAGTCCCCAGTAATTACCAACAGTCTTCAGTAATTACCAACAGCAGTCCCCAGTAATTACCAGACAGTCCCCAGTAATTACCAACAGTCCCCAGTAATTACCAACAGCAGTCCCCAGTAATTACCAACAGTCCCCAGTAATTACCAGCTACCAACAGTCCCCAGTAATTACCAACAGTCCCCAGTAATTACCAACAGTCCCCAGTAATTACCAACAGTCCCCAGTAATTACCAACAGTCCCCAGTAATTACCAACAGTCCCCAGTAATTACCAACAGTCCCCAGTAATTACCAACAGTCCCCAGTAATTACCAGCAGTCCCCAGTAATTACCAACAGTCCCCAGTAATTACCAACAGTCCCCAGTAATTACCAACAGTCCCCAGTAATTACCAACAGTCCCCAGTAATTACCAACAGTCCCCAGTAATTACCAACAGTCCCCAGTAATTACCAACAGTCCCCAGTAATTACCAACAGTCCCCAGTAATTACCAACAGTCCCCAGTAATTACTCCCAGTAATTACCAACAGTCCCCAGTAATTACCAGCAGTCCCCAGTAATTACCAACAGTCCCCAGTAATTACCAGCAGTCCTCAGTAATTACCAACAGTCCCCAGTAATTACCAACAGTCCCCAGTAATTACCAGCAGTCCTCAGTAATTACCAACAGTCCCCAGTAATTACCAGCAGTCCCCAGTAATTACCAGCAGTCCCCAGTAATTACCAACAGTCCCCAGTAATTACCAACAGTCCTCAGTAATTACCAACAGTCCCCAGTAATTACCAACAGTCCCCAGTAATTACCAACAGTCCCCAGTAATTACCAACAGTCCCCAGTAATTACCAACAGTCCCCAGTAATTACCAACAGTCCCCAGTAATTACCAACAGTCCCCAGTAATTACCAACAGTCCCCAGTAATTACCAGCAGTCCCCAGTAATTACCAGCAGTCCCCAGTAATTACCAGCAGTCCCCAGTAATTACCAACAGTCCCCAGTAATTACCAACAGTCCCCAGTAATTACCAGCAGTCCTCAGTAATTACCAACAGTCCCCAGTAATTACCAGCAGTCTTCAGTAATTACCAACAGTCCCCAGTAATTACCAACAGTCCCCAGTAATTACCAACAGTCCCCAGTAATTACCAGCAGTCCCCAGTAATTACCAACAGTCCCCAGTAATTACCAGCAGTCCCCAGTAATTACCAACAGTCCCCAGTAATTACCAACAGTCCCCAGTAATTACCAGCAGTCCCCAGTAATTACCAGCAGTCCCCAGTAATTACCAGTAATTACCAGCAGTCCCCAGTAATTACCAGCAGTCCCCAGTAATTACCAACAGTCCTCAGTAATTACCAACAGTCCCCAGTAATTACCAACAGTCCCCAGTAATTACCAACAGTCCCCAGTAATTACCAACAGTCCCCAGTAATTACCAACAGTCCCCAGTAATTACCAACAGTCCCCAGTAATTACCAACAGTCCCCAGTAATTACCAACAGTCCCCAGTAATTACCAACAGTCCCCAGTAATTACCAACAGTCCCCAGTAATTACCAACAGTCCCCAGTAATTACCAACAGTCCCCAGTAATTACCAGCAGTCCCCAGTAATTACCAGCAGTCCCCAGTAATTACCAACAGTCCCCAGTAATTACCAGCAGTCCCCAGTAATTACCAGCAGTCCCCAGTAATTACCAACAGTCCCCAGTAATTACCAGCAGTCCTCAGTAATTACCAACAGTCCCCAGTAATTACCAGCAGTCTTCAGTAATTACCAACAGTCCCCAGTAATTACCAAGCAGTCCCCAGTAATTACCAACAGTCCCCATATAACAGTCCCCAGTAATTACCAACAGTCCCCAGTAATTACCAACAGTCCCCAGTAATTACCAACAGTCCCCAGTAATTACCAACAGTCCCCAGTAATTACCAACAGTCCCCAGTAATTACCAACAGTCCCCAGTAATTACTCCCAGTAATTACCAACAGTCCCCAGTAATTACCAGCAGCTCCCCATAATTACCAACAGTCCCCAGTAATTACCAACAGTCCCCAGTAATTACCAACAGTCCCAGTCCCCAGTAATTACCAGCAGTCCCCAGTAATTACCAACAGTCCCCAGTAATTACCAACAGTCCCCAGTAATTACCAACAGTCCCCAGTAATTACGAATTACCAACAGTCCCCAGTAATTACCAACAGTCCCCAGTAATTACCAACAGTCCCCAGTAATTACCAACAGTCCCCAGTAATTACCAACAGTCCCCAGTAATTACCAACAGTCCCCAGTAATTACCAACAGTCCCCAGTAATTACCAACAGTCCCCAGTAATTACCAACAGTCCCCAGTAATTACCAGCAGTCCCCAGTAATTACCAACAGTCCCCAGTAATTACCAACAGTCCCCAGTAATTACCAGCAGTCCCCAGTAATTACCAACAGTCCCCAGTCCTCAGTAATTAACCAACAGTCCCCAGTAATTACCAACAGTCCCAGTAATTACCAACAGTCCCCAGTAATTACCAACAGTCCCCAGTAATTACCAACAGTCCCCAGTAATTACCAACAGTCCCCAGTAATTACCAACAGTCCCCAGTAATTACCAACAGTCCCCAGTAATTACCAACAGTCCCCAGTAATTACCAACAGTCCCCAGTAATTACCAACAGTCCCCAGTAATTACCAACAGTCCCCAGTAATTACCAACAGTCTTCAGTAATTACCAACAGTCCCCAGTAATTACCAACAGTCCCCAGTAATTACCAACAGTCCCCAGTAATTACCAACAGTCCCCAGTAATTACCAACAGTCCCCAGTAATTACCAACAGTCCCCAGTAATTACCAACAATCTTCAGTAATTACCAACAGTCCTCAGTAATTACCAACAGTCCCCAGTAATTACCAGCTGTCCTCAATAATTACCAACAGTCCCCAGTAATTACCAGCAGTCCTCAGTAATTACCAACAGTCCCCAGTAATTACCAACAGTCCCCAGTAATTACCAACAGTCCCCAGTAATTACCAACAGTCCCCAGTAATTACCAACAGTCCCCAGTAATTACCAACAATCTTCAGTAATTACCAACAGTCCCCAGTAATTACCAACAGTCCCCAGTAATTACCAACAGTCCCCAGTAATTACCAGCAGTCCCCAGTAATTACCAACAGTCTTCAGTAATTACCAACAGTCCTCAGTAATTACCAACAGTCCCCAGTAATTACCAGCTGTCCTCAATAATTACCAACAGTCCCCAGTAATTACCAGCAGTCCTCAGTAATTACCAACAGTCCCCAGTAATTACCAACAGTCCCCAGTAATTACCAACAGTCCCCAGTAATTACCAACAGTCCCCAGTAATTACCAACAGTCCCCAGTAATTACCAACAGTCCCCAGTAATTACCAGCAGTCCCCAGTAATTACCAACAGTCCCCAGTAATTACCAGCAGTCCTCAATAATTACCAGCAGTCCCCAGTAATTACCAACAATCTTCAGTAATTACCAACAGTCCCCAGTAATTACCAACAGTCCCCAGTAATTACCAACAGTCCCCAGTAATTACCAACAGTCCCCAGTAATTACCAACAGTCCCCAGTAATTACCAACAGTCCCCAGTAATTACCAGCAGTCCTCAATAATTACCAACAGTCCCCAGTAATTACCAACAGTCCCCAGTAATTACCAACAGTCCCCAGTAATTACCAGCAGTCCTCAATAATTATTAACAGTCCCCAATAATTCGCCAAAAAGGAGTCACTGTAAAATTTAACATTTTGCTTCACACAAGAAAAGTAGTGTTTCGACCCACCATTTGTCAGCAGTGGCAAGATTTTCGCGTCGCCATTATATGCAATTTAATTCAACTTACAAACAACTTGCACACAACATACAAACAAAATATGGGCAAACCTTCAAAACGGATGACCTTGAGAAAATGTTCAGTGTATATTGAGTTCTATCGCTTCACCAAACTGGAATGTTCCACCACAAATCAGCTGGCAAAATTCCATACTTGCAAATACTTGCACTTTTCAGAATTCGATGAAAGCATGTTTCTAATGTTCTCTCGGGCGTTTCATCCAAAGGTACAGTAATAAAGTTGCTAGTCAGTGGGCCTTCAGAATTTCTGGTCACCGGACTTTTTTTGCGTTCAATTGTAACGACCGGTTAGTCAACATGAGGCGCTTCTGGAGGGACTGAAAAGGCCGAAGCAATAGACTAGCCACTGGGCTGTTGTGTTGCGGACTTAGCATTAGGCATCATACTGTCGTAATGGGGTGGGGAGGAATGAAGAGGCATTGCCATCTCAGGGATATGCCAATAGTAACAGCCAAGGCAATAGAACCCTGAAGTCAGCAAATAGGGATAGCAGTAGTTCAAGGATGCAGAGTTTTAGCTCATTCAGTGATGAAATAGCTCCTCAACATGAAAAAGCCAAAGGTGGTTATGGAACCTATGTTAAGTGCATGATGCGTAATGTTCAGTGTATTCGATCCGAAACTGATGAGTTCAGGCGTTATGTTGTTGAAGAGGAACCATATTTTGTTTGCATTACTGATGCATGCATGCATGCATGGGTCAGTGAGGGGTATTTTGGTGATAACTTGCAGGTCTATGAGATCCATGGATACAATATGTTTTCGTGCAATAGGGGTCCAGCAGTGAAAGGGGGTGGTGTAATGCTCTATGTGAATAGCTTATTCAGTTTTGAAAAAGTAGCAGATGGGTAAAAAATGTGTCGGTGGAGTCAATTTGACTTGATGTCGCTGTGGAAAAGACAGCAGCAATAAACTGAGGATAGGAGCTTTGTACCGATTAGGAACCCTGCCACATTCTCAGCAACTGGAGCTTGATAAGGTGATTTGCGAGGAAATCAGCAGAAACCTTCAGAGGAAATGCCTTATTCTTGGTGACTTTAATCTAAAAGGATATGGAAATGTTGGTGTTGGCTCCCCATCATGCAAAATGCTTAGGAAATGCCTTGAAAAGGGCCTGTTCTTACACCAGTTTGTAGTGGAACTTACCAGGCATGGCTCATTCTTGGACCTTGTATTCTCGGATTTAAATGACTTAGTTCAATACTTGACTGTAGGAGAAACTCTGGGAATAAGTGACCATAACATAGTTAGATTCAAGGCACGTGTAGTGGGAACTATTAAGGATGATTTGATAAAGGCTTCTAATTTCAACAGAGCGGACTTTGACTCCATGAAAGCAGCTTTAAGTGCCATAAGGTGGGAAGAATAATTATCAAATTTAGATGCGTTTGAAATGTTGGAAAAGTTCAGATCAAGGCTAAGAAAGCTGCATTTAGAGTGTTTAAGGAAGGTTCAAATATCGTAAATCTAAAGGTCGTATAAAAAAGCTAGAGACTCTGTGAAGCGAAAAAAGCCAGAGCAGCAAAACGAGCAAAAGAATTGGATTTGGCTAGGAACTGTAAAGAGGACAGCGAAAAGTTTTTTAGTTTCTACAAGTTGAATAACGTATCTAGCACGATTGGTCCACTGAAAGTAAATGGAACTGTATTGGGTGATGATGGTGAGATGGTTGAGGAGCTGAGCAAGCAGTTTAAATCAGTGTTTATTATATCATTGGAAGATATGACTAATCTGCCAATCGTACACCACAGTTCAGTGACACGTGATCGGATAAACGATGTTGATTTCATTGATTGTGATGTTGTTTGTAAACGTATCAGGAAAATAAAGCCAAACAAGGCAGCAGGATCTGATGAAATTTATGCTAGGGTATTGTGGGAAGCTGAAAAGGAATTGGCATTTCCACTTAGTGTAATATTTTGTAGATCAGTTTCACAACATGAAATTCCAACCAATTGGAAAAGGGCAAATGTAGTTCCAATTTTCAAGAAAGGAGAAAAAGGGTAAAGTTGACAAATATAGGCCAGTAAGTTTCACATCCCTAGTCTGCAAGGTACTCGAATCAATTATCAAGGATAGAATAGTTGGTTATCTGGAAGAAAACAGATTGATTCAAGATCCTCAACGTGGGTTTAGAAAAGGGCGATCGTGTCCCACAAATCTCTTGACCTTTTTAAACTTAGCTACAGAAGGATTTGTTTAAGTAAATC
This sequence comes from Imbricaverruca yamaguchii, assembly GCA_034440575.1. NCBI lineage: Eukaryota > Metazoa > Arthropoda > Thecostraca > Neoverrucidae > Imbricaverruca > Imbricaverruca yamaguchii. The sequence continues at coordinate 101,711 of JAOTOL010001246.1, forward strand.
AGGTTTATGTAGCATACCTTGATTTTAATAAGGCCTTGGACAAGGTACCCCATAAACGGTTAATGATGCAGCTTCGGGTCCATGGTATTGCAGGTAGCATCCTAAAATGGATGGAGTTGTGGCTTTCAGATAGACAGCAGAGAGTGATGCTAAATGGTACAAAGTCATCATGGCAAAATGTTCTTAGTGGAGTCCCCCAAGGGTCGGTACTGTGGCCACTGCTATTTATTATATTTGTAAATAACATTGAAAGTGGCCTAAGCAGTACGATTTTGCAATTTGCGGATGATTTGAAGGTCTTTAGGGCAATAACAGGTCACAATGAGCATATCTCACTACAAAAGACTTAGACGAACTTGTGATGTGGTCCGAAGAATGGCAAATAAAATTTAATGTCGATAAGTGCAAAATCATGGTTGTAGGTAGGAAGCATATGAAGGCCCCATACTTGATGGGTGGCCCAGTACTATCAGTGATTTAGCAGGAGAAGGACTTAGGTGTCATTCTGAATACAAAATTGGGGGCATCAGAACAGGCCAAGGAAGCCAGGAAGAAGGCACTGAGAATGCTTGGGGCAATAAATAGGAATGTATCATACAGAAGTGAGGAGGTCATCATTAAACTTTACTGGGCATATGTCAGGCCACGTTTGGAATATTGCGGCCAAGCTTGGTCTCCTAGTTATGAAAAAGATTGTTGGCTTTTAGAGAGAAAGAGGGGGGGGGGGGGGGGGGGGGGGGGGGGGGGGGGGGGGGGGGGGGGGGGAGAGAGAGAGAGAGAGAGGGGGAGGGGGGGGGAGAGAGAGAGAGAGAGAGAGAGAGAGAGAGGGAGGGAGAGAGAGAGAGAGTAAGTACAAAAGAGGGCTACACAAATGGTTAATGGTATAAGCAACGTGGCATATGAGGAAAGATTGAAGAAATTGAATATGTTTTCACTTACATATAGAAAGCTGAGAGGAGAACTCTTTGAAGTCTTTAAGGTTGTCCATGGTCTGGAGAAGGGATGTCTCAGGGAAATGTTTGAATTTAACAGAAATGATGCAATTAGAGGTCATCAATTCAAAATTAAAGTTAACCACAGCAGGACAAGGTTAAGACAGTAATTCTTCACTAACAAGGTAATAGAACACTGGAACCAGCTGCCAGAAGCCATTGTCAGTTGCAGAACTTTGAGCATCTTTAAACACAGAAGAGACAAGCATTATAAGAATACAGGGCTTGATTTGCAGTATTACAGGGAGGGCTGATTGACAGATTTGGTGGGCAACTGATTCAGTGCACAGAATGCAACCAAGAAGGGCCCTTGTGGCTCATAGTTGCACTGATCCACTATGTCTTGTCTTCATGTCGTCTGGCCGAAACCAGCAGTGCCGTGGTGACGGTCATTGTAGGTAGCGTGGGCGTCGCATATTTCCACCTGCAGTGACTAGTTGCAAAAGGTTGCACGGGCGTCATATAGCTCCACCTGCAGTAACTAGGCGCGGCAACTAGCAGTGCAAGACGCTTTATTCAAGCTATGAACATGAGTACCACTGGGACCATATTGGAAGGAAAGCTGATACGAAATCAAAATTTCCAGGGCAGATCAACTTTTTAGTAAAGAAAACAGATCTTGCAATAATACACCATACATGGTAAAGTTTCAAACTCTTGACAGATGTGTATGTTCTGGTTAGATTGCTCGCGTGATCTTATTTCGGATATGTGTAAAGGATAACCCGGTTGCGAATACTCTCTGGCTCTTCACTCCCGCTTGTAACAACGCGCGTTCCTGGTTTGTAGAATGCATGGATGGGCTCAATGGTTCAGTAAGTGCATTTTGTCGTCATTTGGCTAATCTGAAAGCTAAAAATATACCATGACTGAATGATAGGTGACTGCACCGAGACCTCGGCCTCAGCCTCTTAGTTCATGCGCCTTTGTAGTCAACGCTGGCTCGTCCAACGCTTAGTGGGACGCTGTCCCCTCGTCCCTTCAGCTTACGCGCCCTTGATCCAAACATGTACATAGGTGCAGACATGGTCCCAGCCGTGCCACGACTTAACGACTCCCCTCCCCCAGCAACGCTACGAGTCAACAATTAAAAACGCAATGTATGTAGGCGTTGGCATATCAGGTTATGCCAATCTATGGCTATTGAAAGGGCGGACACAAAGATTCGATGGTGTCCCATCCCTAGGCGAAGATATCCTCCTATGGCTGTTAGCTTTTGGTTTGGTGTTTTCAGTTCAGGGCATGTCGTCCTAATGATCTAATTATTTTATAGAGCTATGAAATAAAATAGCTCTATTGTGGCTAATTTCCCACATACTACAGACCATCGCAAGTAGTAATTAGAGCATAAACATCAGCAAATGCCAGACCTATTGTCCAATGTGGCCTGTGTGGCTAAATGGGCGCTGAATGACAATGCAGTCAATGCCCCCTAAACCCAAATAACCAACCAACCCAGTGTGGCTAAGCATTGTTGCCAGCTAGCACCACGTCCATTCATGAAAGAGAGAGACTTGTACTTACTTCTTTCGTTCCTGGGGATAGTTGATTCTTCGATACATTACCTAAGCCAGTATGACCAACAGCACTGATAAAAGGCATTTTAGCACTTCGAGCGGGGTAACGATAAACCTGCCAAAACTAAACACCATGAGCAATATTTAGAGCGAAGATATAGCGTCAATCTTCATCTCCACTACTCCCACTTCTGTGTGGAATTCTGTTTCTAGTGCATGCAGTTGTGACACTCTTGAAGGGTGTAAGAAATCCACATCCGGGCTATCGGCTGTAATAAACGACACCCTTGAAGTATTCAAACTTGGGGTATAGGGGTAATGAAAACTTCTTTTTCAATAAATGAAGCCTTAGAAATATTTATCAAGCCATAAAAAGTCAGTAATATTTGTGGTTGCCCTGACGTATCGCCCTCGTTTCAACTTACCCCAGACATGGGGTAAGTTTATCGTAGTGGTGAAGTTGATAGCAAGCCTTATTTAAGCAAGTTGAAATGCTACTTTTAGTGTTGCTGACATTTGTATGATCACTTTTTGCCACCTCTTGCGCTTTGATGGAAAGACAGGAAGCAGTAAAAATACCTCATTATTTTTTTTTCGCCCTAGATTTTCGCTGCCTTTTTATTTAGCATTGTCACATCATAGCTAATAACACAACAACCTGCTCATCGCCAGTAGGCTGAAGAAAAAAATAGTACGCCAATTTATCTGATGCTTCATGGGAAAAACATCACCAGCATGCAACACATTAATAGACCACTGCTCAACCGCTGTTCACTTTATCCCAGTCGCGATTGCTCAATTAGCCTCACACCTACCTCACTTCAAGTAAAATACGGCTGTAAATATCCAGATGATCCCACACCAAAGTTGCTTGGGTGGATACATAGATAAGACACATGTCGACATTTGTGTGCCATGTTTCGTAGACGTTGTGTTGCAAATTGAGGAAAATATGAGCATTTCCAAGTCAAGGAAAAATTACTTCACGCCTTAAAAAAGAGACATTTTTGTCCAAGGCTGACAAGATGGTTTCGGCTCCCTGGCTTCCGTCCAACCAAAACCAAAGACTTTCTTCCAAGTGTCGACAGGCGGCTTGTAAGCTCTCGTTGAACCATAGCAGGTGAGATAATGGGGTGGCTCAACTCATGTGCAGGCTCAACTTACCTTGCTTTCCATTATTGGTGTACGCAGGGCTACAGCCCAAGCGAGTGTGAAAAAAAATGAAAAACGTTAATTTGATATTAATTATTAATATAAAAATCAAAAACGCTCGTGATACTGCCGTCGAGAGTCGCTTATCGAGAACAACACCCCGTCGTGGTGTAAAGAATCGTAAAGCGGGTGTCAATGACACCTTGGACGGGTGTCCTTGACATCTGATTTAATAAACGACACCTCATGGGGCTCCTATAGCGAATTACTATGCCAGAAATGGGTGCAAAGAGTTTGCCCCCGACACCCATTACGGGACTACCTTGAATTTGTAATGGGTATTAGCCGTGATAACCGACACTCTGCAAACACCTTCGAAGAGTTTCGCAATGCGGCACACCATAATCGGAGACAGTGGAGTGCAGGACAGTGGAATTGTACATGATATTTTTGCTTCACACATTTATCACGGTTCATATTTTTGGCTGGTTTATCGGTACCCCACTGGTGTGTTGAGATGTGCTTCAGTGCACGTTAGTTTATATGTTCCTATGGACAGGGACGGATACAAGGGGACATTGAAGGCGTGCCCCCCCCCATGCGAAGGTTCCCCACCCAACCCTGGGTGGGGAAGGCTCAAGTGCACCTCCCCTCAATTTTTTTTTGGTAATTTGCGCCCGTCGGAAGGCAAGGTGGCATCCCTCCAGACATGGCCCCCATGGCAATTCCTGGATTTGGTCCTGCCTGTCGCTGACATGTCGCTGAGAGCTGGCCCCATTTTGTCGAAAAGCAATGGGAAGATGTTGAAGAGAACTGACGAGGAGAGAACATATTTTAGCACTGTCGTTAAATGAATAAATTCAAATTTCAAAATAAAGGTAGAAATTGTTTCAGGTGATCATTTTTCCCAGCAAGCAATGTTCATGCATCGGGCTAATAGTCAAGGTAGCAAACAATGGAACATGTCCATCTCTCGCCCTTTCCGCTCCCACGTTCATGTGTAGGCCAGCGATGATATCCATTTGTCATGACAAGTAGATTTCAGCCTGCGACGTCATGCCGGGGTTTTAAGACACTTTAGCTGGTTGTTGGGCCAATATATTGGGCATGTATGCTGACTGGCATTACGAAATCGACACGATGTTGCCGGATGAGAAGTTCCGACCGCAGCCACCAGAGGCGCCACCAACAAGGTGTGGTGGCTCGCTGGTGAAGTGGGGCTATTTCATGGCAAATCGTCGATATGCAAAATATCGGCAGAAGAAATATGGACACGCAAATTGCGTACTTCTCAAAATACCGGCGTGCTATACATCGACTTTGCAACATATAGACACGCAACATTCTCCATAGCATGGATCCTCAACATATCGATCTACCTCCAATATGCTGACAGAAAAGGTCTCAAGGGGCCATTGAGGGACCCTCAAGGCAGTTGTTTGGAGGGCCCCCTTGGACCCTCCGGGAGAGGGACATGCCCCCTTCGCCCCCTGGCTACATTACTGAATAAGCGCAACAAATCGTGCTCGATGCCTAAGTTGTTTTCCAATGGCAGAAAGCTTTCACGAAATGTGCTCCTCTCAGAAAAGTCGTGCTCCTCAGTTGCGAAGTCGTGAAAATATGCATTCATATATATATATATAATGATGAATGAATCTGAAAAATGTACAATATGTCGGTATTTCCGTCACTTATCGGTGATATATCAATTGACAAGGCTGCCCATGTTGTTTGACCTAAAAGCACTACCGTGGGCCATAACAAATAGCGTTGGTCGAATCGAACTGAAAGTTGCAGATACGTGTTCAGAGACTAAGTCTACCCTAGAATCAATTTTTTTTTGTAATCCTCGGGGGCGGATAATCCGCCCCCACCACGTCGAAGCGAGATGAAAGTTGTCGCTCAGTACGGCGCTGTCTAAGGCGTAACGTTCTCTAAAGCCGTAATACATTTAAGGGTGGTTGCTAGTCGAGTTGCCCCTTTTCCAAAAACTGGCACGGGTTAAGGCACGGGCACAGCAAATTGTTGCACGAAACGACACATGACACAGCAGGTTGGATGATAGCACGCCAAAAGGCTTGCCAAAATAAAACCAATTTAATGAGATACAACTATTGATTGATGAAGAATACAAGCAATAGCAAAGCTGCAAAGCATTCCACACAATGAACAAATCAGCATCATTTCCACGTTCAATGCTCTTCCATGTACCTTTACCTAAACATTTTTTATTTTCCATCTTGGACCCATGGGATGAGCATTAAGACATACTTCCACATGGCAACATCCTGTCACAGTAGGCATTTTGCTCTGGCATAGTTGTGTTAAAACATGCGACGCTTAAATGGGCCCCTGCAGTGTATATATTCTATTTGAAAATTTAGTTAGTATCGTGAGGCCCTTATCGTGCACGTTGAACGTAACTATTCAGCAAATTGGAAGGAAAAATGTAGTTTAGATACCGATAGATAGGCAAGCAATGACACGGCTAATTCTGATATGGCGCAGCAAGAACCAAGTGGTGGATCCTAATTGCTACTCAGGGAATACTTTTCGAGAAATCATGAGGGGGGAATGAGACGGAACTTGATCATTGGAAGACCGGTTTAATACGTCAAATTATCTAGCATAATTTGATAGCAGAAATGTGCTCCACTTCAAAACATCCCTTTTCATAACATGCTAAGCGAGTGCAGTCATTGGTGATGATTTCACACAGCGAGGTGAGCCGTGGGCTGGGGAGTGCGGTGGGAATCTGTCCATCTGTCACCAACTCTTCAGGATAAATGTCAAAACTTATTCCTTACTTATTGGCAAGTGGGCAGCTATGGTCATCGTCGTCCAGTTAGCTTGCGACATCCGCCGCTGATGCTGGCCGCCTCCATTCCCCCTCAGGCCATTCATCCGGCACTTATGCTGCCTCCACCACCCTCACCGACCGTGCGCCGCCGATACTGTCACCTCCCACCACCCTCACCGACCGTGCGCCGCTGATACTGTCACCACCCTCCTCCGACCGATCGTGCGCCGCTGATACTGTCACCTCCCTCCTCCGACCGACCGTGCGCCGCCGATACTGTCACCACCCATCATCCGACCGACCGTGCGCCGCTGATACTGTCACCTTCCCTCGTCCGACCGACCGTGCGCCGCCGATACTGTCACCTTCCCTCCTCCGACCGACCGTGCGCCGCCGATACTGTCACCACCCTCCTCCGACCGACCGTGCGCCGCTGATACTGTCACCTTCCCTCCTCCGCCCGACCGTGCGCCGCCGATACTGTCACCACCCTCCTCCGACCGACCGTGCGCCGCCGATACTGTCACCTCCCTCCTCCGACCGACCGTGCGCCGCTGATACTGTCACCTCCCTCCTCCGACCGACCGTGCGCCGCCGATACTGTCACCTCCCTCCTCCGACCGACCGTGCGCCGCCGATACTGTCACCTTCCCTCCTCCGACCGACCGTGCGCCGCTGATACTGTCACCATCCTCCTCCGACCGACCGTGCGCCGCCGATACTGTCACCTCCCTCCTCCGACCGACCGTGCGCCGCTGATACTGTCACCTTCCCTCGTCCGACCGACCGTGCGCCGCCGATACTGTCACCTCCCATCATCCGACCGACCGTGCGCCGCTGATACTGTCACCTTCCCTCCTCCGACCGACCGTGCGCCGCCGATACTGTCACCTCCCCTCCTCCGACCGACCGTGCGCCGCTGATACTGTCACCACCCTCCTCCGACCGACCGTGCGCCGCCGATATCCCGACCGTGCGCCGCTGATACTGTCACCTCCCCTCCTCCGACCGACCGTGCGCCGCTGATACTGTCACCATCCCTCCTCCGACCGACCGTGCGCCGCCGATACTGTCACCTCCCTCCTCCGACCGACCGTGCGCCGCCGATACTGTCACCTCCCTCCTCCGACCGACCGTGCGCCGCCGATACTGTCACCACCCTCCTCCGACCGACCGTGCGCCGCCGATACTGTCACCTTCCCTCCTCCGACCGACCGTGCGCCGCTGATACTGTCACCACCCTCCTCCGACCGACCGTGCGCCGCTGATACTGTCACCTCCCATCATCCGACCGACCGTGCGCCGCCGATACTGTCACCTCCCTCCTCCGACCGACCGTGCGCCGCTGATACTGTCACCTTCTCTCCTCCGACCGACCGTGCGCCGCTGATACTTTCACCATCTCCTCCGACCGACCGTGCGCCGCCGATACTGTCACCTCCCATCATCCGACCGACCGTGCGCCGCCGATACTGTCACCTCCCATCATCCGACCGACCGTGCGCCGCCGATACTGTCACCTTCCCTCCTCCGACCGACCGTGCGCCGCTGATACTGTCACCTTCCCTCCTCCGACCGACCGTGCGCCGCCGATACTGTCACCTTCCTCCTCCTCCGACCGACCGTGCGCCGCCGATACTGTCACCTCCCATCATCCGACCGACCGTGCGCCGCCGATACTGTCACCTCCCATCATCCGACCGACCGTGCGCCGCCGATACTGTCACCTTCCCTCCTCCGACCGACCGTGCGCCGCCGATACTGTCACCTTCCCTCCTCCGCCCGACCGTGCGCCGCCGATACTGTCACCTTCCCTCCTCCGCCCGACCGTGCGCCGCCGATACTGTCACCTTCCCTCTTCCGACCGACCGTGCGCCGCTGATACTGTCACCTTCCCTCCTCCGACCGACCGTGCGCCGCCGATACTGTCACCTCCCATCATCCGACCGACCGTGCGCCGCCGATACTGTCACCTTCCCTCCTCCGCCCGACCGTGCGCCGCCGATACTGTCACCTCCCATCATCCGACCGACCGTGCGCCGCCGATACTGTCACCTTCCCTCCTCCGACCGACCGTGCGCCGCTGATACTGTCACCACCCTCCTCCGACCGACCGTGCGCCGCCGATACTGTCACCTTCCCTCCTCCGACCGACCGTGCGCCGCTGATACTGTCACCACCCTCCTCCGACCGACCGTGCGCCGCCGATACTGTCACCTTCCCTCCTCCGACCGACCGTGCGCCGCTGATACTGTCACCTTCCCTCCTCCGACCGACCGTGCGCCGCCGATACTGTCACCTTCCCTCCTCCGACCGACCGTGCGCCGCCGATACTGTCACCTTCCCTCCTCCGCCCGACCGTGCGCCGCCGATACTGTCACCTTCCCTCCTCCGACCGACCGTGCGCCGCTGATACTGTCACCTTCCCTCCTCCGACCGACCGTGCGCCGCCGATACTGTCACCTTCCCTCCTCCGACCGACCGTGCGCCGCCGATACTGTCACCTTCCCTCCTCCGACCGACCGTGCGCCGCTGATACTGTCACCTTCCCTCCTCCGACCGACCGTGCGCCGCTGATACTGTCACCTTCCCTCCTCCGACCGACCGTGCGCCGCCGATACTGTCACCTTCCCTCCTCCGACCGACCGTGCGCCGCTGATACTGTCACCTTCCCTCCTCCGACCGACCGTGCGCCGCTGATACTGTCACCTTCCCTCCTCCGACCGACCGTGCGCCGCCGATACTGTCACCTTCCCTCCTCCGACCGACCGTGCGCCGCCGATACTGTCACCTTCCCTCCTCCGACCGACCGTGCGCCGCTGATACTGTCACCTTCCCTCCTCCGACCGACCGTGCGCCGCTGATACTGTCACCTTCCCTCCTCCGACCGACCGTGCGCCGCTGATACTGTCACCTCCTCCTCCGACCGACCGTGCGCCGCTGATACTGTCACCTTCCTCCTCCGACCGACCGTGCGCCGCTGATACTGTCACCTTCCCTCCTCCGACCGACCGTGCGCCGCTGATACTGTCACCTCCCTCCTCCGACCGACCGTGCGCCGCTGATACTGTCACCTTCCCTCCTCCGACCGACCGTGCGCCGCTGATACTGTCACCACCCTCCTCCGACCGACCGTGCGCCGCCGATACTGTCACCTTCCCTCCTCCGACCGACCGTGCGCCGCCGATACTGTCACCTTCCCTCCTCCGACCGACCGTGCGCCGCTGATACTGTCACCTCCCATCATCCGACCGACCGTGCGCCGCTGATACTGTCACCTCCACCACCTGCTTCCTCCGACCGACCGTGCGCCGCTGATACTGTCACCTCCCCCTCCGACCGACCGTGCGCCGCCGATACTGTCACCCTCCTCCGACCGACCGTGCGCCGCCGATACTGTCACCTTCCCCTACCTCCGACCGACCGTGCGCCGCCGATACTGTCACCTCCCTCCTCCGACCGACCGTGCGCCGCCGATACTGTCACCTTCCCTCCTCCGACCGACCGTGCGCCGCCGATACTGTCACCTCCCTCCTCCGACCGACCGTGCGCCGCTGATACTGTCACCTCCCATCATCCGACCGACCGTGCGCCGCCGATACTGTCACCACCCTCCTCCGACCGACCGTGCGCCGCTGATACTGTCACCTCCCTCCTCCGACCGACCGTGCGCCGCCGATACTGTCACCTCCCTCCTCCGACCGACCGTGCGCCGCTGATACTGTCACCTCCCATCATCCGACCGACCGTGCGCCGCCGATACTGTCACCTCCCTCATCCGACCGACCGTGCGCCGCCGATACTGTCACCTTCCCTCCTCCGACCGACCGTGCGCCGCCGATACTGTCACCACCCTCCTCCGACCGACCGTGCGCCGCCGATACTGTCACCTTCCCTCCTCCGACCGACCGTGCGCCGCCGATACTGTCACCTCCCATCATCCGACCGACCGTGCGCCGCCGATACTGTCACCTCCCATCATCCGACCGACCGTGCGCCGCCGATACTGTCACCTTCCCTCCTCCGACCGACCGTGCGCCGCCTGATACTGTCACCTTCCCTCCTCCGACCGACCGTGCGCCGCCGATACTGTCACCTTCCCTCCTCCGACCGACCGTGCGCCGCCGATACTGTCACCTCCCATCATCCGACCGACCGTGCGCCGCCGATACTGTCACCTTTCCTCCTCCGCCCGACCGTGCGCCGCCGATACTGTCACCTCCCATCATCCGACCGACCGTGCGCCGCTGATACTGTCACCTTCCCTCCTCCGCCCGACCGTGCGCCGCCGATACTGTCACCTCCCATCATCCGACCGACCGTGCGCCGCCGATACTGTCACCTCCCTCCTCCGACCGACCGTGCGCCGCCGATACTGTCACCTTCCCTCCTCCGCCCGACCGTGCGCCGCTGATACTGTCACCTTCCCTCCTCCGACCGACCGTGCGCCGCCGATACTGTCACCTTCCCTCCTCCGACCGACCGTGCGCCGCTGATACTGTCACCACCCTCCTCCGACCGACCGTGCGCCGCCGATACTGTCACCTTCCCTCCTCCGACCGACCGTGCGCCGCTGATACTGTCACCTTCCCTCCTCCGACCGACCGTGCGCCGCCGATACTGTCACCTTCCCTCCTCCGACCGACCGTGCGCCGCCGATACTGTCACCTTCCCTCTTCCGACCGACCGTGCGCCGCCGATACTGTCACCTTCCCTCCTCCGCCGACCGTGCGCCGCTGATACTGTCACCTTCCCTCCTCCGACCGACCGTGCGCCGCCGATACTGTCACCTTCCCTCCTCCGCCCGACCGTGCGCCGCCGATACTGTCACCTTCCCTCTGCCGACCGACCGTGTGCCGCCGATACTGTCACCTTCCCTCCTCCGCCCGACCGTGCGCCGCTGATACTGTCACCATCCTCCTCCGACCGACCGTGCGCCGCCGATACTGTCACCTTCCCTCCTCCGTCCGACCGTGCGCCGCCGATACTGTCACCTTCCCTCCTCCGACCGACCGTGCGCCGCTGGTACTGTCACCTTCCCTCCTCCGACCGACCGTGCGCCGCTGATACTGTCACCACCCTCCTCCGACCGACCGTACGCCGCCGATACTGTCACCTTCCCTCCTCCGCCCGACCGTGCGCCGCTGGTACTGTCACCTTTCCTCCTCCGACCGACCGTGCGCCGCTGATACTGTCACCTTCCCTCCTCCGACCGACCGTGCGCCGCTGATACTGTCACCTTCCCTCCTCCGACCGACCGTGCGCCGCTGATACTGTCACCTTCCCTCCTCCGACCGACCGTGCGCCGCTGATACTGTCACCTTCCCTCCTCCGACCGACCGTGCGCCGCTGATACTGTCACCATCCCTCCTCCGACCGACCGTGCGCCGCTGGTACTGTCACCTTCCCTCCTCCGACCGACCGTGCGCCGCCGATACTGTCACCTTCCCTCCTCCGACCGACCGTGCGCCGCTGATACTGTCACCATCCCTCCCACCTCCCCGGCCGACCGACAGTCACGGTCCGTGATGGTGATCCTAATGCTCACTACCAGCCAGAACCAGGTGACTGGCCGCACCGGGTCTGACACCAGATGAAAGGTGCCACCCGACCCCACGGGAGAGCCATCCGACCTCACGGGAGTGCCACTCGACCACACCGGAGAGCCACCCGACCCCACGGGAGAGCCACCCGACCCCACGGGAGAGCCACTCGGCCACACTGGAGAGACACCCGACCCGGGAGAGGCACCCGACCCCAGGGGACAGGCACCCATCCCCACGGGAGAGCCACTCGACCACATCGGAGGGCCACCCGACCCCACGGGAGAGCCACCCGACCCCACGGGAGGGCCACCAGACCCCACGGAAGGGTCGCACGACCCCGCGGGAGAGTCACCTGACCACACGGGAGAGCCGCCCGACCCCACGGGAGAGGCGCCCGGCCCCACGATGCCATCGACTCCACTTCTCAGCCGCTGACTCGCAACGGACTGGTGGTTTCGTCCGGCCATAAAGCGCCGCTCGGAAGGATGCGTTTATCTCACAACAGGCCATCGACAACTCGTTCCTGTTGTCGACCATCCATTATTCTACACAATTTTCCACCCAGTCGAACGCTTTTTGCGGTGTTTCTTGGCAAGGAGCGCAATAAAACGAACGACAAAAAAGCGTGGTCATTTTTTTCTGTTGGGACCCTCGACCGAACCATGGATGAGGACAGTGCGCACCAATTGTCCCAACAGTTTATGGGAAAGGGTTCAATGGCTACGACAGAAAACTGACCTGCCGACTGCCTAAAAACATATTGTGTTTCAGCGGGTTTCGGTCGCTGAGCGAGGAAGTCTCGCGTTTCGGTGCCCGGTGTATTTTTCTTCTGACAAGTCGGCGCCATGTGAATGATCTATGATTTGTGTGCACAGTTCTGATCACTTACGCGAATTAGCCACACACACGTTGCCGAGTCGTCAGGTCAACATGCGACCGATGAGCTGATTAAATGAGGCCTTGGCTGGTGGCCCAGCACAACATAATAAGTACTTGTCAGTCGCGCTTGTGTCAACTTCAAGTGCGTCTTTTTACCGGAATGTGCCTGGCATAAATTTGCTCGTCGCATATGTTAATCTAGCTAGGCCGGATAGCTGTAATAAAATACTCAAAATAAATGAGGGTTAAAGCAAGATTAGCTAACCTGCATGGAACCTGAGATAGTTCAATGCACACCAGATAGGATGTCGTTTTACATGTCGTTTTACATAGTGCGCACAACTTTGCGAAGAAGATGAAAACGGTAGCCATTGATATTCAAAATTGGGTAATGACGGATGAAAGGAGAGGAACTGAGTGAAATATATGTAGTCACATATTTTATTCCTATTTACTATGTTTCCATTTACATTTCGTCAGTGTATCGTGAAATCCTTGTCAAAGTATGACTATTTGCATTTGCAGGTGTTACTTGCACTTTGAGTTCACCAACTACAAAATCCAGTGCATAGATGACGGCAATGAAATTATTGGGACTGTTACCGATGTGAATGATATTATTACCGTCTCCTTTTCATCAGTCTACATTCGCAGCGCTACCCTTCATATTTGACTGATACTTGGTCATATATAAGTTCTCCCAACTCTGCGTGTACTTCCGTTGGATAATCAAATTGACTTCAGTTTTTTATGTCTTCGCCCTACATATTTTACTGGAGAAAGGGAATGATCTGAAAACATGTTTAAAAGACCCAATGATTGATCTCGTTCGACATCGGGGATGTATGCAATGCATGCCTGGTGATTGCATTTTACTTTAGATCGTGTCGGGATATCACTGATGCAATATTTGGATGTCCCACACAGCATTGTTTGGTCGATTGCAGCCTTCTAATATTGTTGCAATAAAACGGCCGAACTAACGCTCGTCAGATACGGTGGCCACGTTTGCTGGCTGACTTATGTCTTCAGATATCTGGGGTTTATCGTGATCCAAAATTTATTCAAACGCAACCGCACGTGTCGTCCACAAATACATCACTCGCGCGCACTGTAATGGCACTGCTCTCCCGTTCAAACGGCAACGGTTCTTATGAACGAAATTTTTGATGGGGTCGCAAGTGTGTAACTGAGTGTGAGCTGTACAACAACAGTGCTCTCGACTCGGTGCTTTCCTCTCGTGTCGCGACTGAACCTGCTTCCTCCGCTCTGTGACGAGGGAAAACTGGTGAGGGAAAGGTTGGGCACAGATGGTTAGCGGAGAGAAAATTTGTTCTGTTGTATGTGCTAGGTTAAGTTAGGGAGGTTAGATATGTCAATTTGGGTATATCTGACTTATCTTAGGTACTCTGGGGCTTCGATTGTGGTTCGTCCACGTGGTCGCATCGTAGAGGGGTAATGCGGCTACGTATCAAGTGTGTTAGATAGATTAAGCTATCTAACACACTTGCTTAGCTTTAAGAATGGCTTTAAGGAAAATTGACTCTGGCCTAGAGATGCATAATATGTTTGAGGAATTGCAAGATTGGGGGGGGGGGAAGAAGTGCTATTTGGGATGGAGGATGGAGCATGAGTGTAGGATCGCAAGATCAGTTGGTGGAGGGGTGGGGAAGGGGGTGGCTCAGCCGTGAATCGATCAATCTATGGTACCCCAAATACCATTTTTTCCAGATTTGGGCCACTTGATTTTACTGTCTTGACAAAACTTAATTTCATGAATAATATTTCCCTTTTCCCAATTTTTCATGAACCTAACCTATCTGAGGACAAAATAATCAGGAAATAATTAATTAAAAAACTGCTTCCGAATATGGAGAATCCACTAAGTGCTGACACGACCTCTTCCCCTTTTGCTTCGCATTGTGCCTAAGTTCATTCTTGCTTCTATATATATATATATATATATATATATATATATATATATATATATATATATATATATATGTATACATTATGATTCAAACTTCCCTCCATCAAGACGGATTAAAACAGTATGGAAGGAAATGAAAGATAAGCATCATAGCACAAATTTCACATTGCGATCAGTGCTATGTGAGCAGCACTGGCAGCACTTCGCTTTACAGCGAGATCATCAATTTGAGAAAACTTAAAATATGATTGCTTGTACTATTTCAATTTGTCGAAGAAGGCAGTCACCGCTAATACTAAATAATGCTTAGAAGAATCGCGAGAAAATGGTTACCGCTCATACATTTTGGGCAATTTTACAACCACCTAGGTTGAACACGAGTAGGATGTCGTACTCGACGTGAATGCAGCACTGGTTGAATTTTTAATGGACTTGACTTCCAATGTTATGGGGCTGACTGCCAAGTTTGGGGGGGGGGGAAAGGCTGGGCTACCAGTTTGGGGGGCTGCAACCCTCCCAGCGGAATAGGATCCTACGTCCCTGGGTCGAATAAAAAGGTATCTGAAGATAGCGAAAGGGAGGTTTTGGTTATAGGGGACTGAAGAGTTAGGTATACTGATGGTTCATTTTGTCGTAGAAACTGAAGAAGGACTCGTGTCTTCATCCCAGAAGCCCTTGTAATGGATGTTGTGGATATATTAGCATAAGTAATGAGGTGAAGTGGAGAGGGTGCAACAATAATTGTGCATGTTGGTGTGAATGATGTAGAAAGAGGTGAAACCGAGGAAACAATAAAGCAGTGCAGAGCTTTAATAGATAGGTTGCCATAAAGTAGAAAGAGAGGATTGGTAACATCCATCCTGTCGAGGGTCGTCAAGCGTAAAATGGTATTCCAAAGACATTGGACTGAATAGCACGATAGCTAAGATTTACAAGGAGCATGGGTCCTTGCATTTATGGGGTGATTTTTTGGGAGGACTGAAATGTTTTCATTAGATGAGTTGCAGTGTGAGTTGCAGCTGAGTGTGAAAAGAGTGAAATTGTTCATGAATAGGTACAAGAAGGCTCTGAGTATGTTTCATGGAAACTAGACAGATCATGAGGAATATAGGCGATGAAATGAAAATGATTGCAAGCAAGAAAAGAACAGCTTATCATATTTGTATGTAGAATCCAGACGTGTTAGGAACGAAATTAGGGAGCTGCATGCATATATGTTCGCTGAAAGGCTTGATTTGGCGCGCATAACTGACACATGGGTTAATGACAGCATTTTTGGAGATGACGTGCAAGCATTTGAAGTGACCAGCTAAAGCATACATGCTCATAAGAGGAAGACAAGGATAGGAGGCAGGGTACTCTTGTATGTGAGGAAAGTAATGAAATGTTATGACATACAGGATAATGCAGATAGTCAAGGAGTAGAATCCTTGCGGTTGGATATCACCCCGAAGAATGGAACAAGATCTGTCGGGGCATTTTATAGGCCAGCACACCAGAATGAAAGCAATATTAGGTTGATTCAGGACGAGATAAGTAAGAGAGTGCATGGGAGACCTTTATTCCTGGGAGACTTCAACATAGCAGGGATTCGAGACAAAATTGGACGTCTAAGCAAGTCAGGAAGAAGTTGGATGGCTTGTTTCGAGGAAATATCTTTTCTCAAATGATACATGAACCTCTGAGAGAAATGGACTGTTAGATCTGGTACTTCCAAATGATAATTTTGTGCAAATGTAAATATATGAGAGATCTTCGGTAATAGTCATCACAACATTTTATGTTTTTCCTTATATGTTGGAAGTGTAGGTAGCAATTAATACAACATTGATTCCAACGCCTGTTAAAGGGAATTCAAATGGGTTCAGAATCTGCATGCATGAAATTCATTCGAAATAGTTATTGATGGGTCTAGCTGCTTATGAGATGTTGAGAATGGTAAAAACAAATTGTTTCAAGATCAGGATATGTTTTGGCAGTGTCTGCCGAATCAGACGGTGTTTGGGTAGAACCAGATCGTATCAGACGGGCAGTGTCTGGCATAATCGGACGTTGACTGGGTAGAGTTGGGACACGTTGTCTGGGATGATGTTGGATAACGTCTGGAACGGTGTTGGAAGACCCCGTCGGGGACAGTGCCGGGGCAGTGTTGGAGGACGTTGTCGGGGACAGTGTCGGGGCAGTGTTGAAGGTCGTTGTCGGGGACAGTGTCGGGGCAGTGTTGAAGGTCGTTGTCGGGGACAGTGGCCGGGCAGTATTGGAGGACGTTGTCGGGGACAGTAGCCGGGGAAGTTTTGGAGGACGTTGTCGGGGACAGTGGCCGGGAAGTGTTGGAGGACGTTGTCGGGGACAGTAGCCGGGGAAGTTTTGGAGGACGTTGTCGGGGACAGTGGCCGGGAAGTGTTGGAGGACGTTGTCGGGGACAGTGGCCGGGCAGTATTGGAGGACGTTGTCGGGGACAGTGGCCGGGGCAGTGTTGAAGGTCGTTGTCGGGGACAGTAGCCGGGGAAGTTTTGGAGGACGTTGTCGGGGACAGTGGCCGGGAAGTGTTGGAGGACGTTGTCGGGGACGGCGGCCGGGCAGTATTGGAGGACGTTGTCGGGGACAGTAGCCGGGGAAGTTTTGGAGGACGTTGTCGGGGACGTGGCCGGGGCAGTGTTGGAGGACGTTGTCGGGGACAGTGGCCGGGGCAGTTTTGGAGGACGTTGTCGGGGACAGTGGCCGGGCAGTATTGGAGGACGTTGTCGGGGACAGTGCCGGGGCAGTGTTGAAGGTCGTTGTCGGGGACAGTGTCGGGGCAGTATTGGAGGACGTTGTCGGGGACAGTGGCCGGGCAGTGTTGGAGGACGTTGTCGGGGACAGTGGCCGGGGCAGTTTTGGAGGACGTTGTCGGGGACAGTGGCCGGGCAGTATTGGAGGACGTTGTCGGGGACAGTGGCCGGGGCAGTTTTGGAGGACGTTGTCGGGGACAGTGGCCGGAGCAGTGTTGGAGGACGTTGTCAGGGACAGTGGCCGGGCAGTATTGTAGGACGTTGTCGGGGACAGTAGCCGGGGAAGTTTTGGAGGACGTTGTCGGGGACGTGGCCGGGGCAGTATTGGAGGACGTTGTCGGGGACAGTGGCCGGGGCAGTATTGGAGGACGTTGTCGGGGACAGTGGCCGGGCAGTATTGGAGGACGTTGTCGGGGACAGTGGCCGGGCAGTATTGGAGGACGTTGTCGGGGACAGTGGCCGGGGCAGTTTTGGAGGACGTTGTCGGGGACAGTGTCATGCCATTCCCGGCACGTGGCGACCGCCAACGGTCGTTGGCACCGACGGCCGTCGGCGTCGCTTGCAACCGATGCAACGGAGGTGCGTTCGTTGACCGTGGCGGTGGCGCGCGCCCGTGCGGCGGCGTCGGTGCCGACGGGTGACGCACCATAGCCAACCGTCGGCCCCGACACCACCACGGCGGCGCCGCTGCGTAGTGCAAACGGGACCGTGTCGCCGGCAACTCGTGGTGGTGACGCGCGCGGCACTGGCTCAACCGTGTCCCTATTGAGGGGGCCGAGCAGAGATCGGGAGCAGGCGCGCACAGGCTGGCTGGGACGTCGCTACAGCCAAGTGAGTCGATAGGCTGATGTGGTGGCTGCTGACGTCCGTTCACTACCCCTCCAGTAGCAGGCTGGGAAGGTTGGAATGTGGCCGGGGGCAGTGTCGGGGCAGCATTACAGGACGTTGGCGGGGACTGCGATATGGCAATGTCCCATACAACCAACCAGGGATTTGCTACATGACCATGGAAACCATGCCCTAAAGCCCTAATGCCAAAATAACTAACTAACAAAGAAGCAACGGAGAATTGCTGTTGTTAAACCATATGTGAAACTGTTCAGAGACGTTATTGCTGGCTGTGCGTGACCACCCAAGAGTGATGTAGCTTCACGTGCACCGTCGCACACGGCCGCTGAGTCAGGCTGCTGACTGAGGCCCCGGTCAGCAGCTGGTGTAGTGACGGTTAGCAGCTGATGATTTCGAGATCAGCAGCTGGTGGGGTCATGGTCAGCAGCTGGTGAGGTCGGGGTCAGCAATTGGTGTGATAGGCGTCAGCAGCTCGTGAGGCTAGAGTCAGTGGTGTCACTGTTTGAGTCAGCGGCCGTTGTTGTCAGCGTCAGCAGTTGGTGAGGTCAAGTTTGACAGGTGACGAGGTCAGGGTCAGCAACTGCTGAGACCAGCGTCAACAGCTGGCGCGGTTCAGATCAGCAGCTGGCGCGGTGTTAGGATCAGCAGGTGTAATCGTCGGGATCAACAGCTAGTGTAGCCAAGGTCGTTAATGTCAGCAGCTTGTTTTGTCATTGTCAGCAGCTAGTATCATCCGTGTCAGCAGCGGTTGTCGTCAGGGTCAACAGCTAGTATTTTCAGTGTCAGCAGCGGTTGTCGTCAGGGTCAACAGCTGATATTGTCAGTGTCAGCAGCGGTTGTCGTCAGAATCAACAGCTGGTATTGCCAGTGTCAGCAGCGGGTGTCGTCAGGGTCAACAGCTGGTATTGTCAGTGTCAGCGGCGGTTGTCGTCAGGGCCAACAGCTGATATCGTCAGTGTCAGCAGCGGGTGTCGTCAGTGTCAGCAGCGGTTGTCGTCAGTGTCACCAGACGGTGTAGTCAGGGACAACAGCTGATATTGTCAGTGTCAGCAGCGGTTGTCGTCAGGGACAACAGCTGATATTGTCAGTGTCAGCAGCGGGTGTCGTCAGTGTCAGCAGCGGGTGTCGTTAGTGTCAGCAGCGGGTGTCGTCAGGGTCAACAGCTGATATTGTCAGTATCAGCAGCGGGTGTCGTCAGTGTCAGCAGCGGGTGTCGTCAGTGTCACCAGACGGTGTCGTCAGGGACAACAGCTGATATTGTCAGTGTCAGCAGCGGTTGTCGTCAGGGACAACAGCTGATATTGTCAGTGTCAGCAGCGGTTGTCGTCAGTGTCAGCAGCGGGTGTCGTCAGTGTCACCAGACGGTGTAGTCAGGGACAACAGCTGATATTGTCAGTGTCAGCAGCGGGTGTCGTCAGGGTCAACAGCTGGTATCGTCCGTGTCAGCAGCGGGTGTCGTCAGGGTCAACAGCTGGTATTGTCAGTGTCAGCAGCGGATGTCGTCAGGGTCAACAGCTGGTATTATCAGTGTCAGTAGCGGGTGTAGTCAGGGTCAGCTGCGACGCTCAAAGGATTGACATCCGGTCATCGGTTTGAATCTGGTCTGGTCATTACGCTGAACATTAGCTCCGCCTCCCGGGAGGTAGAATCGTCTTTTCATGCGGCCTGCCTCCTTTGAACGCGCCTCTTTTTTGCTGCTGCTTCCCGGTTGCGAGCTATTTTCACCACATGTGCGCAGGGTCATCGGCCAAAGATGCGATCGCCTGGTGTTAAATTACCCATCGCCCCTTTAGTCCAGTGTCTTGATTACAGTCTATGGGGGCCGTAATAGCCGCGTGGGCCATGTGATGGGCTGTGCGCTGTGTTCCGCTGGACCACTTGCCTTCTGCTATGGCCCGCTGGCGATCCGCACCGCCAGCCGATATCAGGTCGTGATGCTGCTGCAGCCGTGATGTCCTGCCACGGTCAACACCAGAGGTGGCCGCTGCTGCAGCCGTGATGTCCTGCCACGGTCAACACCAGAGGTGGCCGCTGCTGCAGCCGTGATGTCCTGCCACGGTCAACACCAGAGGTGGCCGCTGCTGCAGCCGTGATGTCCTGCCACGGTCAACACCAGAGGTGGCCGCTGCTGCAGCCGTGATGTCCTGCCACGGTCAACACCAGAGGTGGCCGCTGCTGCAGCCGTGATGTCCTGCCACGGTCAACACCAGAGGTGGCCGCTGCTGCAGCCGTGATGTCCTGCCACGGTCAACACCAGAGGTGGCCGCTGCTGCAGCCGTGATGTCCTGCCACGGTCAACACCAGAGGTGGCCGCTGCTGCAGCCGTGATGTCCTGCCACGGTCAACACCAGAGGTAGCCGCTGCTGCAGCCGTGATGTCCTGCCACGGTCAACACCAGAGGTGGCCGCTGCTGGAGCCGTGATGTCCTGCCACGGTCAACACCAGAGGTGGCCGCTGCTGGAGCCGTGATGTCCTGCCACGGTCAACACCAGAGGTGGCCGCTGCTGCAGCCGTGATGTCCTGCCACGGTCAACACCAGAGGTGGCCGCTGCTGCAGCCGTGATGTCCTGCCACGGTCAACACCAGAGGTAGCCGCTGCTGCAGCCGTGATGTCCTGCCACGGTCAACACCAAGGCGTCGAGGCTTCGAAGAGTTCATTTTGAAGAAATGTTTTTTTAGATTGAAGTCAGAAAAGGAAGGCGAAGCCAATCATGGCCTGAACATTTTTGCTCCACAAAAAGTGAACCCTGTATTCTTTTGCAGTTTTCAAAAATTGTAGTTCACTTTTCCTGCCTTTTTCTTTCATGAACGGGGAAAGAAATGTAATGGGCGGACTGATAAGTGTTGTGTTTGATCAACTTGGCTGCACAGAAGTGCTTACTTTAGCTAGAATCTTCGATTTCATCTCTAGTGGATAAATATGCAAAACTTATCTTATTTGCTAAAAATAGAGATCAGACAGCTGGACAGATGTTTCCACTGTTTGGTGTCCTGCGCTTTGGTGATTAGGAACAACGGCATTAAATTATCCTGTTTCTAGCCATAATCTTCCAGAATAATCTCGAATGTCGCAAATGCATTTGTGACGTGACAACTTGGTACAAGGCAGGTTAGGTAAGCGAAGCTGTTATGTATAACGGGAGATAATTTATCCCGGAACCAAAGCAGGTCCGGATTCACAGGAGTTAAGGCGCAGGAGGAATGTGCCACAGTCCTCATGGAAAGGCGATGCCGCTATGACTAGAACAAACGCTCCTCTGAAGCGTTCGACTGCAGCCCCCCCCCCCCCTCCCCGTCATAAATTTGTCGGCCAAGATGTTCCTCTGAGTGGAAATGACAATACTAGGGACAATCCAGTACACCCTCACACCTGTTCGATGTTTCTCAACCAGTGGGTTCTCCTTTTGGAAAATGGCGCCTCTCCAGACTAGTGCCCCTCCAATTCTGTACAAATTCCTAGATCCGCCCATGAACCAAGACATAAAGAGTTTTGAACTTCTTATTCTATTTTCCGAGCTGAAGAAGCCACGAGCCCTATCATGCTTTACAGATGATAATAGATATACTTGTGATAATAAAAATACGATGCATTTCTGCTGAAAGAAATGGAGAAAGAGAAGAAAAAACAGAAATGAAAAAAAAATGTGGGTAGTAAGACAACGATTGAGGTCATATTTGGTATGTATACCTTGTCATCCCTGAATCTTTTGGCATGTAATGCTAGCCTCGCCACCCGTGAAGCTGTTGGTATGTTGTGCTACCCTCGCCACCACTGAAGCTGTTGGTATGTTGTGCTACCCTCGCCACCACTGAAGCTGTTGGAATGTTGTGCTACCCTCGCCACCCTTAATGTTCTTGGTATAAAGTATTATCTCAGCCACCCCCGAAGCTGTTGGTATGTTGTGCTAGCCTCACCACCCATGAAGCTGTTGGTACACTGTAAACCAAATCGACCAGACCCTGCCTTGTACCTAGTCAACGCATATTTGCATAGGCTGTGCTTCGTTCTGCAACACGGAGTAGCCTAGAGTATCTACTAGGTGCTTGTTCTTCCTGCTGCCACTCGTTATTTAACGATCCTTTTTCTTGTTAGGTAACTAGGATATAACTAGCCAGTGTGTAGGAAAAGCAAGATTATCTTGTCAGCATACCAAGGTCCTAGTTAATAAACAAATGAGGAAGTAGCCCAAAACTAACCTGGCGGTTGATTCACTAAGCCAAATAAGGTTAGTGTTAGAACAGAATACTAGCATTCTGTTCGTTGCTGAAGTCAGTGCATGTAGTGCAGCTAGGTATGCATTAGTAAATTAGCACATAAAAAAATATCTTCAAGCAGAAATTTGTCAAACCTACTCATGCTGGATTGCCTAAAACCTACTGAGAGATACCAGGTGTTAGTTTCCATTTCAGGCGAACATGATCCATGCTTTGATTACCTAAAACCTACTGATGTTGTATTACCAAAATGTGATGAATTAAATACGATTACCCAAATGAATGGTTGCTTACCTACCTATCAATTTGTTATATGATGTCTTCCAATGCGATTTTAAAATAGTTACCCTCCAGACGAATGCCCACGATCTAATTTCTGGATCCGCCCCTGTCCCCACTAGGAATTTTCCACTGCGGGCCTGCTCCTCCGAGTATTGCCTAAGTGACAAATACACATCAAGCGGCCGTCCTGACTATTCGGTCAGATCTGGTGCACCTTCTTCAATAAAAACTAAAAATAAAATATAGGAAATCGGAGGTCCAGTGCACTTTCTATATCCGCTTCTCCCTATGTTATATACTGCCGTTCAATAAGAAATATACCGAAACTTCTGATCATAATATTTTCCACAAAGCTAAAAATGAGCTGTCGTCTTGAAATAAAATATGCATGTGAGAGATATATTATATTCATTGAAATGTTCGGGAAACAGCACACTTAGTATTCGCAATCCAGCACACCCACATATTCGTTTTCGGAATACAACACACCACTACGAAATAACTTTGTTTTAGAGTTGCTCTTTGTGAGCGGTTACATGATTTCCATTCCAAGAAACAGTTTGAATATGGATAGCTTGTTAAATGTTGCATTCTGTAGACACCCTACAATCACTTGGTGCACCATTCTGGGGAAACGGTACAACCATTCATTGTATGAAGTCGTATGTGTTCGGATACCCCATATTCACAGACCCGCGGATGCCCCTTCATGTCTTGGATGCAGTAAAACACCAAACATGCCTCAAGTCCGATGGGACCTACTTATAGAGCTGTGAACACATGCAGCTCATACACAGCTGTTCAATAATATATGTACCAAGGCTTGTGAACAGAAAAATTGCCACAAACATAAAAATGAGTTTTCGTCATGAAATACAACATTTCTCTGGGATATATGCAACACCCATTAAAGTGTTTGGGAAACAGCACACTTATTGCTTGTAATCCAGAACACCCACATTTTCGTGTTCGGAAAATACAACACTACTACGAAATAATTGTCTGTTTAAATTTGCTCTTGGTGAGCGGTTATAGGATTTCCATTAAAAGAAGCTGTTTAAATGTTTAAATATGGATAGCTTGTAAATTATTACACTCTGTAAACACTTTACAATTACTAGTTCGGCCATTCCGAAGAAGCGGCAGAGCCGTTCATTGAATGATGTCTCAGGCATTCGAATACCCCCTCTTCACATATCCCCCCGGATAAACCCTCATGTCTTTTGGGATTTTGGATAAAGACTTACTAACCTTACCTACACTAACCAAGCCAAGCCCTTTTCTTTACATTATGAAAGAAGAATATGTAAAATTTGTCTCGTGAATGCATTAAAGTATAATAATACCAAATATCACACCAAACCAAACACCCCTGCTTCCCATTGTGGTTCGCACTGGCAGTCCCTTCCACCGCACTCCGAAACTGAATCAAAGATGGCGGACTGAGAAGTTCATCACGCTAGTTTCGAAACGAGTCTGAAGCGAATGTGTGGCTTGTCAATGGATCATTTGGTGGTTACTTAACATGCGTCCGGCATGTGAGATCTTAATAGCTGAACCGATCACTCAAGTAAGAAGCTTGTTCCACACTGGTACATTAATCCATGCAAGGAACACCCTAGTCATTTGGCATGTGACCTTACCAGCACAATGTAGGTACTGGTTAACCCACTTGGCAAGAATTTGTCCTTTAGATGAATGTATGCCTTGCTCATTTGCATGGCATAGCTTCGGACATGATTAATTAACTATGCCAGTGTACTTGTGCAGGCCATGTAGTGCTTATTCGCTACACGTCTGTCATCATTAAACGAAACTTAGCATTACAAATGAACTTGATGCATGTCATGCCACTAGCGTGTGCATGGTTTGTTAAGCCATGGGTGGTAGATTTGGTTTACAGTGTATGTTGTGCTAGCCTCGCCACCCATGAAGCTGTTTGTATGTTGTGCTATACTCACCACTCATGAAGCTGTTGGTATGTAGTGTTATTTTCACAACCCCTGAAGCTGTTGGTATGTAGCACTATCCTCACCACTCATGAAGCTGTTGGTATGTAGTGTTATCTTCACAACCCCTGAAGCTGTTGGTATGTAGCACTATCCTCACCACCCATGAAGCTGTTGGTATGTTGTGTTAGCCTAGCCACCCATGAAGCTGTTGGCATGTAGTGCTATCCTCACCCCCTATGAAGCTGGTGGTATGTAGTGCTATCCTCGCCACCCATGAAGCTGTTGGTATGTAGTGCTATCCTCGCCACCCATGAAGCTGTTGGTATGTAGTGCTATCCTCGCCACCCATGAAGCTGTTGGTATGTAGTGCTATCCTCGCCACCCATGAAGCTGTTGGTCAACGATGGGGTTCCCCGTCACTTCGCAGCACATTTTTGCATCTATTAAGATTGTTTCGAGCAGTGTTCATTCATTCACGGGCAGCATTCATGTAGTGCAATTTCATCTGCCATGGGAAACACGTGGCATATCTTAAGCGCCGATTTCAATTAAAAAACTTCGTTCCATTTCAATGTTCCCAGCTCGGGTACACCCTAGGCGCATACACCTCATGAACGGTCGGTACAGCTGCCGCCTGTGGATTAGACTGTGCCGTTCAGCGCACGAGATGAAAACTGCGGCGTCCCAAAGAACAGTAGCACATATTCAGTTTACCATTAATCACGGGGTGTCATCATGACTCGTCGTACTTCAAGGTCAATTGGTACTTTACGACTGAAAGGACCTAGAACTGAGGAGGACTCATAATTGCGTGCAGGATCTGGCACCACACATGGGTCGAGGATTTCAGTAAAATACGAACAATGTACAAGTACTTCATGCATTTAGCGACCAAGAACAGACGTACAACCATCGTCACGAATTCCTGTCTCCTTAGGGACAGAAAACAAGCCATGTTACACTGGTGATAGTAGGAGACCATTGGTGTATTTGGGAGACGGCCAAACGAGGAGACATGTCCTGTCGGACATGTGAAGATCTGTGAACATCCGTGAAGACCCGTGACCCGTGAAGTAGTGGATGGGACCAGTGCCGATCCGAAATCGCGCCTGAAAACGACGGTCGTAAATCAGTTCAGTGCCATAAAACAGACACTTTATCACGTACTGCGATCATCTTCCTCCGACGAGCAGGAAGTGCTTTACAACGGATGTAACTTGGATGCAATGCTTGCACTACCGGCTGTGGTGGGACGATGACGTGCCGGCTATCTTCATCCCATGACCGCCAGCGCACCCACTCTCGAGAACACTGGAGGCATCTCGGGTGCGGTTCCTTTCTGGCGGATCGTTGCAGGGAGAGATGCATGGGTTCCCGACCAATCGGCTGAGCGGTTTAGGGTTTAGAGGTAACTATCTCTGTTAGCAGCCTTGTTGGAAGTGTTCCGAGTACAGTAGTCATTTACCTCTCCCCGGGCGTAAGCTCCTGTACGACTCCCCAGGCCCAGTGGGGTTTCCTGTCACCTTGTCATTTTTGCCAGAATTGAACTAGATACACGAATTTAGCTTTAGCTAGCTAGCAAAATTGAGCTGGCACGGCAATGGCTGTCCTGCCAGGTCCGGTAAAAGGTCAATTTTTGTAAGTAGAGTTTATGACACATTTGATCTCGTTCAGTGGCAGTACTGCAAGAGATATTACCACAAAGCGATTATCAAACGGTTTCTCGAATTATTCACCATGGAATAATACCCTTATGCTGTAATTGATTGTTTTTCATGTTGTTGTTTACCAATTTTTTCGTGACTTTCGGTGTTTGATGTGGAATTACGAACTTAATATAAGTGCCACGTTGTGCCATGGTGCCTTCTATCCGACAACCTTGCCCTCAGTTTCTGTTGCATTTAGCCGTTCAGTGCGGAGCCCTCCATAGGACCGACGCTGGGCACGTAGTCACAGTGGTAAACTATTCATAAAATGGGGTGGAATATACCACTCTCTGAACACTGAATTCACATCCCTCTGAAATAAATATTGACATGGGGTTTCTTGATCAGTAATTATAGTAGTTATCAGTATACATGGATCATTTTTAACAGTATCTCTTTGCTAATTATCATGCTTATGCTCACGATAACGGATCGTGATGCACGAACATCTCTTAGCGCAATTCCAGGTAAACGGATTACCTATGATGTGAAATGCTATGCAATACCGATTAATCGATAGGTATTTTTATCGTTATCGTTAATATAGACATACCTGAACTAGGCATTTCTAAGCAAAAGAAAAGAAGTGCATTCATACGTTCAATTGTGCATCAAAACTAACTGTGAAGGACTTAAGAGGTATGCTAGAAGACAGCGTTCTCATGGCGAATATTTCGACATCCTATGGTACTCGTTTCGACATCTCACACTTAACGAAAATACATTATTTTAATGCTGCTTAGTCAGTCGGCCTCGAGATACTCTGGTCGCGTGGAATAATGGCATGGTCACGTGACCGGCAGTTCGCTGGCCGATCTGAGCTAGACGACATCGCCCATGCTCACCGTAACACCGTTCATTTGAAAGCAGATCAATTGAAATAAAATATTCTGGTGAAATCTGACGAAACAAATTTTTTAATAAAAAAACGAAGCTAATTTTGAGCAAATGAAGTAGAGCTGGAGTAACAAGTAGCAAAAGTGATGGTTTTAAAAGCGTGCTGATCGGCCTGACCGGGCTCCGATTGGTCTGATGAATCAATCGTACACACACTTGGGTCTTATATGCACACACTTCGCACGGTAGTGGACTCGCTGATTTCTCCCTCAGTTGTAATTAACGTAATGTTTCCGACACCAAACGGTGGCAGTCAGGAGTGGCCTGAAGTCGTCTGAAGAGCACCCAGAATGGCGCCAGGCCACCGGAAGCTTCGTCGGCCAGCACTGGTTGATCTCGGTGGCTTGTGGAGGCGACGTCGAGCGCAGTGGTACGCGGGGATAGCGGTGTGCTCCACCTCACGGCCGCCAGCCGCCCGGTCCCGACAGACGGCAGCTGGCCAGGCCTGCCGCCAGCCATTGCCGCCGGACACGCCGACATGACTCTGCCCAATATCTCCGAGCGACGCTACTGAGCGGACGCCATGGCTCTGCACTAAGGCGGCGCAGGCCGGTTCGCGCCAGCTCTCCAGCCATGCATCAATGGGTCGAGAGCCCAGTCGACTTTTACGCAGTGCGCCAGTGGCGGCGGCCGCCGCCCGGTTGATATTGACGTTTCGTGGCAGACCCATGACGCGGTGTTTGCCAGGAAGCCACGCACGGCAGCCGACCCGGACCGGGTCGGCTGCCGGGTCTGCTCCACTCCGGCCTGCCGTGTTGGCTCTGTCTGACCAGATCCTGAGCTCGGCACAGCCACGGCTCAGTGCGTCTAGACTTGTGGCGCATGTGTCAGCCAGCATGTGGTGAGTCTAGATTGGTGTTGGTGTTGCTGTTGGTGCATATCCCTTGACTGATACTAAGTGTACCTGGTTTGATGTTCGCCGTTTCCTGGCTAGTATATATATATATATATATATATATATATATATATATATATATATATATATATATATATATGCATCATGTGTTCAGTGGCGTAACTAAGGGGGCGAAGGGGGTAGCCGCCCTCCCTCTGGGGGGTCAGAGGGGGCCTTCAAGCGACCGCCTCGAATGGCCCACAAGGGCCCATCAATGCGTCGTTGCAGGGGGCCCGCAAGGGCCTCATGGGCTGATGTGATGGGTCCTTGGGCCGACAAAAGGGGCTCGGGCTGACGGAACAGGTCCCGGCCGACGAAGAAGACCCTGGGTCAACGGAGGCCCTCGGAAGGACGTTGAAGGCCCTTGGCTGGACTAATTTAAAGGGCTTCTAGATTCCCGGAGGGTGTCCCGGATCGTCAGAGTGACTTCCGAGCTGACGGAGAGGACCTTGAGCAGTGAGAAAGGGTTCCTTGGTCGACGGATTGCACCCAAGCCGTACAGGGCCATTGGCCTCATAGAGGGCCCCACGCTATTAAAAGAGGACTTTCGGCCTGAGGAGGAGGCCCTGGATCTCTAAGGAGGCCTCCGCGCCGATGTAGAGAACCGCAGGCCGCGGGAGGACCCGGATCGTTGGAGAAGGTCCAGCATCTCCACCATATTTCCACCACACGTCTTTCCTCCACCAGGCTGTGCCCCGCCCACATCGGTCGGCGTGGTGCCATGTGTGACCAATGCGTGTGCGTGTCGTGTGCGTGCACATGGCCAGCGGCAGTGCCGATCGTTCTTCGGCGCTGATTGGTCATAGGGACATCCTCGTTAGTGGGCTTCCATGGATATTCATGAGGTAGGCGTGGCGTGTTTTTTCTGCTATCGTGTGGTTCGCCCAGTGGTGTAGCTGTGGTGTGGCTGTGGTGTGGCTGTGGTGTGGTTGTGGTGTGCCTGATGTGGATGTGATGTGGTTATGGTTTGGCTGTGATGTGGCTGTGGTGTGGTTGTGATGTGGATGTGATCTGGCTGTAGTGTGGCTGTGGTGTGGTTGTGGTGTGGCTGTGATATGGCTGTGGTGTGGCTGTGATGTGGCTGTGGTGTGCCTGATGTGGATGTGATGTGGTTATGGTTTGGCTGTGATGTGGCTGTGGTGTGGCTGTGATGTGGCTGTGGTGTAGCTGTGGTGAAGCTGTGGTGTGGCTGTGATATGGCTGTGCTGTGGATGTGATGTGGCTGTGATGTGGCTGTGGTGTGGTTGTGGTGTGGTTGTGATGTGGCTGCCGTGGTGTGGTTGTGATGTGGATGTGGTGTAGCTGTGGTGTGGCTGTGGTGTGGCTATGATTTGGCTGTGGTGTGGCTGTGGTGTGGCTGTGGTGTGGCTGTGGTGTGGCTGTGATGTGGCTGTGGTGTGGCTGTGTTGTCTGTGGTATGGCTATGGTGTGGGGATGTGATGTGTATGTGATGTGGGTGTGATGTGGATGTAATGTTGATGTGATGCGGATGTGATGTGGATGTGATGTGGATGTGATGTAGATGTGATGTGGATGTGATGTGGATGTGATGTGGATGTGATGTGGATGGGATGTGGATGTGATGCGGATGTGATGTGGATGTGATGTGATGTGGATGTGATGTGGATGTGGATGTGGATGTGATGTGGATGTGATGTGGATGTGATGTGGATGTGATGTGGATGTGATGTGGATGTGATGTGGATGTGATGTGGATGTGATGTGGATGTGATGTGGATGTGATGTGGATGTGATGTGGATGTGATGTGGATGTGATTGGATGTGATGTGGATGTGATGTGGATGTGATGTGGATGTGATGATGTGATGTGATGTGGATGTGTGATGTGGATGTGATGTGGATGTGATGTGGATGTGATGTGGATGTGATGTGGATGTGATGTGGATGTGATGTGGATGTGATGTGGATGTGATGTGGATGTGATGTGGATGTGATGTGGATGTGATGTGGATGTGATGTGGATGTGATGTGGATGTGATGTGGATGTGATGTGGATGTGATGTGGATGTGATGTGGATGTGATGTGGATGTGATGTGGATGTGATGTGGATGTGATGTGGATGTGATTGATGTGATGTGGATGTGATGTGGATGTGATGTGGATGTGATGTGGATGTGATGTGGATGTGATGTGGATGTGATGTGGATGTGGATGTGGATGTGGATGTGGATGTGGATGTGGATGTGGATGTGATGTGATGTGGATGTGATGTGGATGTGATGTGGATGTGATGTGGATGTGATGTGGATGTGATGTGGATGTGATGTGGATGTGATGTGGATGTGATGTGATGTGGATGTGATGTGGATGTGATGTGGATGTGATGTGGATGTGATGTGGATGTGATGTGGATGTGATGTGGATGTGATGTGGATGTGATGTGGATGTGATGTGGATGTGATGTGGATGTGATGTGGATGTGATGTGGATGTGATGTGGATGTGATGTGGATGTGATGTGGATGTGATGTGGATGTGATGTGGATGTGATGTGATGTGGATGTGGATGTGATGTGATGTGATGTGGATGTGATGTGGATGTGATGTGGATGTGATGTGGATGTGATGTGGATGTGATGTGGATGTGATGTGGATGTGATGTGGATGTGATGTGGATGTGATGTGGATGTGATGTGGATGTGATGTGGCCGTGGTGTGGCTGTGATGTGGCTGTGATGTGGATGTGGTGTGGCTGTGAAATGGATGTGGTGTAGCTGTGGTGTGGCTGTGATGTGGCTGTGATATGGCTGTGGTGTGGCTGTGGTGTGGCTGTGGTGTGGTTGTGGTGTGGCTGTGGTGTGGCCAAGATTTTCGAGAGCTGGGAATAGCTCATACAAGATGGAGAAAGCTCCTGATGGTTGAAAGGTCCCATGAGAAGCAGAGAGGAATGGTAGGGGGTCCTTCAGATGCCCCCCCCCATGTACCAAGTATTGGCTACGCAACTAACTTGTACCTGCCTGAAAGACGCCAATTGAAGCTACTTGTAGCACAAGAGCTTGTGAAGGTCAACGCATTTATAGCATCGAAGGAGGCCCTCGGGCTAGGAGGATCCCCAAGCATCATTTTTGCCATCCTTTTTATGTTACCTTCCGCCACCACCTGTTTCGGTCAGCGCCGCCTGAATCATTGTTGCTTGGAGCATTGCTGGCTGTGCGGCTCAGTGTGGCTTGGGTCAGTGACATCTGAATTACCTGGTGTTGTGTCTGGTCGGCAAGAGCAGCCCTCTGCTGCTCGGAATGTCCTCTGACCAGCATTGGCTGACACTGCCAGTACTGCCGACCGACCACCATTGTAACCAGCTCACTCGGCCAGTATTGGAGGCCGATACCTTAATCGCACCGCTCGTTGTCAGCGACAGACATCGTTTGCAGGCTGGGTGCTGTGACTGGAGAGATTATACGTATCAGCCCAGTACACTGCTTATGAAGCTACATATGTCGATAGCACAGTATTTGTGGCAGACATTTGCGGAATTACGAGTTGCTCATTCGAAGAATACACGACTAATGAGTGGTCACTCAACTGATCTCTTCGGTGCCCGCGGGCGAATCCAGCAGGTCGGCTGGGAAATGGGTGGGCACAATTTTCTACAAACTACCAGGCTCATTCGTACCAATGTATTTGGCAACATAATTTTAGCATTCTGAAAAATATAAACAAAATCATCAATTTATATTATCTAGTGAAAAAATATACATTTTCAACGACCCAGAGAGCACCCGTGCGAGGGCACCAAGATGCCTTTGCTATCGCACCTGTTTCAACTGTGGTTAGGTATGCACCAGTAGTGGTGGCTGACATAGCAGACAGAGCCTGAAAATGTATTCAAGTGATTATGTTTGTTCGATTGGTTATGTTCGGTTTGTCTGATTGACTTGTTTTGTCAGCCACAGGCTCAGCAAATTTCAACGCCGTGATGAAAACAAAAATGTACCTATGAACTTAAAGTACCAGATGTGGTTTGTCTGATTGCCCGGCTATGCCAGGCATTCTTCGCGAACAGAAGTCGGTTAGTCGGTGGCACGAGCCGCGGACGCTACCCAGCTGATCCGTGGCGCGCGCCGTGGGCGCCACTCAGCTGATCCGTGGTGCGCGCCGTGGGCGCCACTCAGCTGATCCGTGGCGCGCGCCGTGGGCGCCACTCAGCTGATCCGTGGCGCGCGCCGTGGGCGCCACTCAGCTGATCCGTGGCGCGCGCCGTGGGCGCCACTCAGCTGATCCGTGGCGCGCGCCGTGGGCGCCACTCAGCTGATCCGGTGGCGCGCCGTGGGCGCCACTCAGCTGATCCGTGGCGCGCGCCGTGGGCGCCACTCAGCTGATCCGTGGCGCGCGCCGTGGGCGCCACTCAGCTGATCCGTGGCGCGCGCCGTGGGCGCCACTCAGCTGATCCGTGGCGCGCGCCGTGGGCGCTACTCAGCTGATCCTTGGCGTGCGCCGCAGTGAAGTCAGGGTGGTCGAGATCCCTTTATCACTTTGTCCCTTGAGACCTCTGCCGTTTCGCGCACGCAGACGCAGACATAATAGTGGTACTTCTGAATTATTTGGTTGTGACCTTGTGGTGACCTCTGTTGAGTCATGACCTGGATAACCAGTCATGACCTGGATAACCAGTCGTCTTTACAACTGTTGTCGGATTGTTTGGTGCATATGTTGCTCATGGAATAACTTGAGTGAAAGTTGTATCGATGTGATTAGTGACCGGCACTTACGGATGCATATCAAACTTGAAATACTTGATCCACTTATATTTTATTTTTTTATTTAGTCCGAGTTGTTGCTGGGGTGGTTTTAGGAACCAGGGTTCTAATGCTCAGTAGAGCTTGTTGCGTGAACCCTGGCCCCACCACCCGATCCATGAATTCCAGTTCAACGGCAGAACTTTGACGGAAAGTTTAACGTGCCGCCAATGCACCGACACGGCCACCGCTGTATAGTACCTGGCAAAATTAATGAGATGGACATGAGCCACTTTATTGAGTATACTTGAAATGAACATGAGCGAATTCGATTCACCCCTGAATATGAAGTCACACAGATGTTGTCAGCATAACACAGATCAAGTCAGTGTTAATTTCTGGAGCGTTTTGTCCAACATGTATGAAATGTGATTATTTGCTGTGTTGGTGTCAATATCGAAGGAAACGTGATGGTCATGCCATTTTAGACGTAATTTCTGAGACCACCATGTCATCTGACGTCCGGTGACACCCCATGATTGTAGTGTTTCTGATATCATCTGACATCCGGTGACACCCCATGATTGTAGTGTTTCTGATGTCATCTGACGTCCGGTGACACCCCATGATTGTGGTGTTTCTGATGCATGTGACTGTGTACGGATGCTGACCTTTGCTGAGTATTGACCCTAGTCATTATTTATATTTGGATCGGTATTAAATGAACTGAACGAAAAAGTGTGATTAATGACCATGCACTTATGGATACACATACACCTTGAACCACTGTGTCGCCTCAATGACCTCTGAAGGTCAAGCGAGGCAATGAGACGCGACGTTCACATGGGACACGTCATTGACAATGCGTAGTGAAAACATCAGCGAAATCAATTGACCCATGAATATCAAGCTTCCTAGGGTCCCACGTTGAAATATATGGCGCTCTCACCATCTGGAAAAAAGAGCACATGAGTGTGAATCTCCACGAGCATCTCAAAAACGATTATAGTTATGACATTTCAGATTATGTTTCTGAGATCGCCTTGCTGCTTCGCGTCCACTGGCGTCCGAAATTAGAGCATGTATGATGCATGTGCCTGTGATCTTACCGTGACCTCTGCTGGGTCATAACTTGGGTCATCATTCTTCTCTACAACTCATGTCGGATTGCTGGCCACCGGTGTAGCTGACAAAATTGCTTGGAGGAAACTGCGGTGTGGCTACTGACCGTGCACTGTGTGTGCATTACGTACAATTGAGTGAAATCAATGATCCATGTAGGTGGAGTAAGACAATGTCCAGAAAAAAAACATTACTTGGACGTGTGACACATCACTGAGAATATTCAGCGAAAAAATGAGTGAAACCGAGTTGCCTGTGAATATCAAGTTGAACGTGAATATATAATTCCTTGGATTATAATTATATAGCGGATTGCATGAAAACAGAATTCACGATGATGATGTGATGTTAAAGGTCGACCCTGAACCATCCTGCCGTATGATCTGGTCGGGACCCCATCCCCACCGTCCCCTACCTATCAACATATATACCTTTGTGAACATTCATGCTTACCCATAAAACTTTCCCAACATGAGATATTCCCGATCAATGCCCAAAACGCATCGGCTGGCTTCCAGTAGTGGTAGTCAGCCGATAAATTGGACTGAAACTTCATCATTAATTATCACCGCCATGCTGTGCGAATGTGTGCGATGATTCGCGCTTATGTTAATGATTGCAAGGGTACCAGTCTGATTCCATATGCTATGCTCCCTTCATGAAAATGGCAATTGGCCTATGTCCTGATAGCAAAGTCCCGCTTTTATATTTTCCATATGCTAAAGTTAACTACTAGCCGTTTTCGGTTGTGAACTCGGAGCAAATAAGTTGTTGTGAGAGCCGAACAATCCTACGCAACGTTGTCTAAGTTAAGTTAAAAGTACTCGAACACTGGCCATGTCTATGCGTATACGCGCCGGTTGTAACGCCAGTGTTGTATCATTTGGCTGCTTTGCTTTGTTTCTATGGTGGTTTGATGTAGATATATGCTTGGAGTGCATTTTCACGCTATGCTCGAAACATCAACATGAAGCGGATACGGTGAACTTTAACAGATCCTAGACAGTGAATATTCCGGGATGACATAATACCTTATTTTACTTGCCTTTCCAACTTAAAATTATGATGCGGCCAATATGCCTTTAAAGTTAATCGGTTCTATACCCCTGACCCTAAGGGACACCTTAGTGCACGTTGCATCGGTACATGTTGCACATGTTTCCTATGTTACTTAACCTGGTATGCACCAAAATAACTCCGAATGTGTACCAAAGACGCTAACTATTGTATCCCCCAGCAATTGACCCTTCATCTGACTTAACATGTCACTCATTGATCTGACCAAGTCGGACTGGGTTGTAATCTGGTCATCTTATGACAGACGATTGGCTTTTTTGAAAATTAATTTCTCATCCACTCGATTTAGAATTGCGACGATTCCCGTCACCCCTCTGTGCATTCTGAGGTGTTCATAAACCGATTCATGCTGGATGGTTAACACCTTCATAAGCAGAAAACATCATGGATAATTTCACATAAAAAGCTTGATTGGATTGGTAAAAGTTGCCAAACCAAAAGAAAACGTTTGAAGTGCAGTATGGGCTCGGCTATTACAAACACCGTGAATGCATCAGCAATGGATCCATTTAAAACAATCCGTGGTATTTCATTTATTTATTTATTTAACAATACATGCACTCCACATGCAGTGGCTGTTACGGACACCCTGGGTTGAACTCACAGATATTTACAAAGAAAGGATGGATTTGTGGTCAATAGTGGGAGCAGATGCGCAACAAACATTCGTACGCCAACATAATACAATATCCATATCACTTTCCGCACTGCATACACCGTACTTGCAACACGAGCCATACACGAGTGGCTTGTAGAAGTGATAGGAAAGCGATGGCCTAAAGGTGACTTCATAGTGTACACATATCCATGGTGTAAGTTTTTTGTGACTAGTGTTGTTCGTGGAGATACGCTAATGCATGTTTCTTGAAGTTAGACAGCCTCGATGTTTTTGTTTCAGTAGGAAGTTTGTTGTAGTGCAAGACAGACGAGTAGAGAAATCTCCTGCGGCCAGCCTCTCTGTGTATGGCTGGCAGGTGCGGGGGGTGGTCGTCTGCACGTGTGTGACGGTTTCGCAGGGTAGAGTTTGCAGTGATTTGACCGGCAATGTGCGTAGGCTCACCCGTCAGAATGATCTTGTGGAGCAAAGTGAGACTGTGAAATAGGTACAGATCAGCTGCAGTGAGGAGACCCAACTCGTTTCGGGCATCAGAAATATGATCAAATTTCCGGAGACCTGGCACGACTCTAGTGGCAAAGTTAATGTACTTGTCTAGTCTGTGGATGTTTGCTGACGACCCGTTCCCGTAAACAGATATGCAGTATCGGATATTGGATATAACTAGGCTATTGACTATAGTGAAGAGGGTACTGGTCGGCAGATGGTGACACAGATGGCTCAGGGCCAGAAGGAACCCAGTGCACTTACGGACCACAACAGCTACATGGGAATCCAACGACATGTGGCGATCGAATGTCACCCCAAGGTTCTTACATGAATGTTTCTCATCTATCACGGCGTCCCTAAAGCACACTCGTATCGGGGTAATATTGCGCATATTTTGACGCGATCCGGTAGTAAGAAGCTGGGTTCTGGTCGGGTTCACCTTTAGACAGTTTTGCCGCCAGGTGTCAAGGTGGGAGGACGTCCGTCGGAGCTCCAGGTTTCCAGATAAGTCGTTGCAGAACAGGGCAGTACTCTAGTCTAAGCTGTGGATAGGTGTTTAGCAATTACTTCTGTGATTATATTTCATTAGTTTTTATCTTATAAGCATTTTCGTAGCACGCAAACTATACTATATTAACCTAGCGACGCCGCCTTGCGCCATCTTCGTGTGCGCCAAGGCGAGGCCTCGTGGCTTTCGGCGTGTTCTCGACGGCTTCGATTTCTGTAGTAGGAGATATTACAAGTGTGTAGATTTCATAAGTACATAAGACAACATTCATACTATCCTAACATACTTTATTTATTTTTTGTTGCGCATAGTGTGTTTGGTGTTGAAGTTTAAGAAAGGGTTTAATTGGCAGTAAGTTGGGGGTATTCATAAGTGCTGTGTGACTGTTCATTTTTCTGTCTAGCCATAAGTGATATCAAAAGGGATATTCATATAGTTGTCTACTTGTGTGGAAGACAATTAGATTATACATTTTGTTTATTTATTTACAAAAAAAAAACAAAAAAAAAAACAAACAAACAAACCATTGTTTAATAGTTTCTGCTTTTCTTGAGGTACTCAGATAATTAACTGACAGTATAGGAGGTAGCGATTTATAGAGAATGATAGTTGGCTTTTTTGTTGGTTGTTTAGCGAGTTAATTTGAATCTAAATCTAGGCAAAAGCTGCAGCGTTCATGATGGTTTCGACCAGGATGCAGGCACTAGAGGAAGAGATTAGGACCCTTAAGGCAGAGGTTTCCAAGCTCAAGGCTGCCCTTGTTGCACAGGGTAGGCAAGATAAAGCAACAAGGGGTCACTCCGTAGCAGGGACATCATATACCCAGGTGGTCGCAGGCCACCAGGTAGCTGAGGCTTCCCCTACTGTGGAGGTGGCTGGGATCTCTCGAGAGGGGAGTGTTAATAGTGAACAGAGGAGGGGTAGTTCTGGTAGGTCACAGGAGGGGAAGTGGCATGAGGTCAGGGGGTGGAGGATTTGGAGACGCGAACCTAAGGAAAGGGTCCGTGAGTGGCAGGTGGCAGGTGGTAGGAGCGGGAGGAAGTCTAGCCGACCGGCCCAGCGGGCAGGCATATTAACAACAAATATGTTCCAGGCATTGGATGACTGCCCCCAGGATAGTAGTGGTAAGGAGTCAGTGCTGGTCCTAGGAGACTCTCGTGTGCGACATTTAGAGCGGGTATTTTGTAAAGGTAGGAGGTCTGCAACATCAAAGTCTGCAAATAGGGACAGCAGCAATTCAAGGGGACAGAGTGATAGTTCATCTAGTGATAAAAGAACTCCTCAGTATGAAAAAGCCAAAGGTGGTTATGGAACATTTGTTAAATGTATGATGTTTAATGCTCAGAGTATCCGTTCCAAATTTGATGAGTTCAAGTGTTATGTTGCTGAGGAGGAACCAGATTTTGTTTGCATTACGGAGGCATGGGTCAGTGAAGGGTATTTTGGAGATAACTTACAGGACTATGAGATCCAGGGATACAATATGTTTTCGTGCAATAGGGGTCCAGCAATGGAAGGGGGTGGTGTAATGCTCTATATGAATAGCTTATTCAGTTCTCAAAAAGTAGCAGGTGGGGATAAAATGTGTCTGTGGAGTCCATTTGGCTTGATGTCACGGTGGGAAAAGGCAACAGCAATACTCTTAGAATAGGAGCTTTCTACCGATCAGGAACCCTGTCACATTCTCAGCAACTGGAGCTTGACAAGGTGATTTGTGAGGAAATCAGTAGAAACGCTAAGAGGAAGTGCCTTATTCTTGGTGACTTTAATCTAAAGGGATATGAAAATGCTGGTGTTGGCTCCCCATCATGCAAAATGTTTAGGAAATGCCTTGAAGAGGACCTGTTCTTACACCGGTTTGTATCCGAACCTACCAGGCATGGTTCATTATTGGACCTTGTATTCTCGGATTTAAGTGACTTGGTTCAAGACTTGACTGTAGGCGAACTCTGGGAAAAAGTAACCATAACATAGTTAGATTCAAGGCACATGTAGGGGAAATTATCAAGGATAATTTGATAAAGGTTCCAAATTTCAACAGAGCAGACTTTGACGGCATGAAAGTGGCTTTAAGTGCCATCAGATGGGAAGAAGAATTATCCAATTTAAATGCCTGTGAAATGTGGGAAAAGTTCAAATCTTACTTGAAGGAAACTCAGATTAGACATGTCCCCCAAAAGCAAAGACGCAAAAGAAGGGTAGGAAAGCCAGCATGGCTTACACCAGACTTGATAAAAGCAATTAAGGCTAAGAAAACTGCATTTAGAGTCTTTAAAGAAGCCTCAAATGTCGTTAATCTAAAGGCGTACGGAAAAGCTAGAGACACTGTGAAGCAAAAAATCAGAGCAGCAAAGCGAGCAAAAGAACTTGATTTAGCTAGAAACTGTAATGGGGACAGTAAAAAGTTCTTTAGTTTCTACAAGCTGAGTAAAGTTTCTAGCACAATTGGTCCACTGGAAGTAAACGGGACTACATTGGGTGAGGATAGTGAGATGGTTGAGGAGCTGAGCAAGCAGTTCAAATCAGTGTTTACATTGGAAGATATGACCAATCTGCCGACCGTACACCATAGTTCAGTGACATGGGATCTGACAAATGATGTTGATTTCATTGATAGTGATGTTGTTTACCATCATATCAGGAAAATAAAGCCAAACAAGGCAGTAGGACCTGATGAAATTTATGCTAGGGTGTTGCGTGAAACTGAAAAGGAACTGGCATTTCCACTTAGTAT
The DNA here is from genome assembly GCA_034440575.1 of Imbricaverruca yamaguchii. Lineage (NCBI taxonomy): Eukaryota > Metazoa > Arthropoda > Thecostraca > Neoverrucidae > Imbricaverruca > Imbricaverruca yamaguchii. Next base: position 141,337 of record JAOTOL010001246.1, read on the forward strand.
AATATTTTGCAGATCAGTTTCACAAAATGAAATTCCAACCGATTGGAAAAGGGCAAATGTAGTTCCTATTTGCAAGAAAGGAGAAAGAGGGAAAGTTGAAAACTATAGGCCAGTAAGTCTCACATCCCTAGTCTGCAAGGTACTCGAATCAATTATCAAGGATAGAATAGTTAGTTATCTGGAAGGTAGCAGATTGATTCAAGATACTTAACATGGGTTTAGAAAAGGACGATCGTGTCTCATAAACCTCTTGGACTTTTTTAACTTCGCCACAGAACAATTTGATCAGGGAAATCAGGTTGATGTAGCATATCTTGACTTTAGTAAGGCCTTTGACAAGGTACCCCATAAACGGTTAATGATACAGCTTCAGTCCCATGGCATTGCAGGTAGCATCTTAAAATGGATAGAGTTGTGGCTTTCAGATAGACAGCAAAGAGTGATGCTAAATGGTACAAAGTCATCATGGCAAAATGTTCTTAGTGGAGTCCCCCAGGGGTCAGTACTAGGGCCATTACTGTTCATTATATTTGTAAATAACATTGAAAGTGGCCTAAGCAGTAAAGTTTTGAAATTTGCGGATGATTTGAAGGTCTTTAGGGCAATAATAGGTCAAGATGAGCATATCTCGCTGCAAAAAGACTTAGACGAACTTGTGAAGTGGTCCGAAGAATGGCAAATGAAATTTAATTTTGATAAGTGCAAAATCATGCATGTAGGTAAGCAGCATATGAAGGCTCCATTCTTGATGGGTGGCCAAGTGCTATCAGTGACTCAACAGGAGAAGGATTTAGGTGTTATTCTAAACACAAAACTGGAGGCATCAGAACAGACCAAGGAAGCCAGGAAGAAGGCACTGAGAATGCTCGGGGCAATAAATAGGAATGTATCATACAGAAGTGAGGAAGTGATCAGGAAGCTTTACTGTGCATACGCCAGGCCACATTTGGAATACTGCACCCAAGCTTGGTCTCCTAGCTATGAAAAAGATTGTTGGCTTTTAGAGAGTACAAAGGAGGGCTACAAAAATGGTTAATGGCATAAGCAACCTGGTATATGAGGAAAGATTGAAGAAATTGAATATGTTTTCACTTAGATATAGAAGGCTAAGAGGAGATCTCATCGAGGTCTTTAAATTTGTCCATGGTCTGGAGAGGGGATATCTTGGGGAAATGTTTGAATTTAACAGAAATGATGCAATTAGAGGTCATAAATTCAAAATTAAAGTTAACCACAGCAGAACAAGGTTAAGGCAAACTTTCTTCACCAACAGGGTAGTAGAACACTGGAACCAGCTGCCAGAAAACATCGTCAGTAGCAGCACATTGAACATCTTTAAAAATAGCATAGACAGTCATTATAAGAATAGAGGGCTTGCTTTTCAGTATTACAGGGAGGGCTGATTGACAGATTTGGTGGGCAACTGGTTCAGTGTACAGAGTGCAACCAAGAAGGGCCCTTGTGGCCCATAGTTGCACTAATCTTTTATGTCTTTATGTCTTTATGTCTAAGCTGTTATCCAGGAAGTAATCGTAGAGTTGGCTCAGACATGTCTCCATCTGACTTATCAGATTTTGGAGATCAGATTTCCGACCGGAGATGAGGACCTGGGTGTCATCTGCGAACTGGGTGACATGTGCGGTGACGTGCAGACTGAGGTCGTTCGAAAAGATGCAATAGAGAAGTGGACCTAATGATGAACCTTGAAAAACACCTATGTTGTTTGGGAGAAAGGAGGAGAGATGCCTGTTTCCGTGTTGATCTGAGACCATAACAGCCTGCGTGTGACCTCCCAGATATGCTTTAAACCAGTTGGTATCTATTCCATGGAGTTCATGTTTAGTGAGCAGTTTGGTGTGGTCTATTACATCGAAACATTTACTGAGGTCCAGAATGCAAAAGAGAGCTACTTCCGAACGGTCCATTGCTGCTAGTATTTCGTCCGTGACTGAGATAAGGGCGGTTTCCATAGAGTGGCGTGGTCTGAAGCCGTGCTGAGTTTGGGCCAGCAGGTGGTTTGAGTTTAGGTAGTGATATAGTTGTTTCTGCACTACTCTCTCAGTGATCTTCGCGATAACCGGAACCAGTGAGATGGGTCTAAAATTAGAGGGATCCGAAGGATCTCCTGATTTGTGAATGGGAGTTACTATTGACTGTTTCCAAGTGGAGGGGATATCAGCTGTAGTCAGGCATGTGTTTATAATGTCGACCAGCACTTCGCCGATAAAAGAACATAAATTTGATAACCTTAATACAGATCCCGTCGAGTCCGCACGCACTTGTGCTTCTCATGTTTATGACGATTTTGGCTAGCTGTTCAAGAGATATGGGTGATACTTTACAGGAGCTGGTCGAGACGCGCGATAGCCGGCAACTGGGAGATGTGTGTTCAGGCATGTTTGCCTGGCGTTTGACCTCTGCTGATACTTTTGGTCCGACACTAACAAAATATTGATTTAGCTGGTAATTCATGCTACTAATACGTGTCATTGTTCAGCAATATTTACTATTATCAAGTTACTCATTAATGGTTTCCTGCATCAGTGAATTGTCCTTTTGGTGACGTAATTTACCTACGATAAAGCGCAAAGAAGTCCTCTTATAAATATATAGCAGATTGTTTAGGATGCACGGCGAACACGGCAGCTTTTGTAATTGAAAATATTCAATTTACTTAGTTTTTCATGGTTTCCAAGTGAGAAACTAACCTGCAGTATATTATTTTTGCGGGCAATTTTGCTATTTTCCTGCATAAATTTATCTTAAGAAGTGAAAACACTTATCAATTACCCCCGGAAGTGTTACACACATTGCACCATGGAGGCCAATGTGGGGCATTTGTTGTCTGTGCCTATCGGCATATTTGATAAATTGTTATAGTTATTCGCTTTATGTTGTATTTTAATTTGTTTTTGTCACGTTTTTGTTCGGAAGCTGTGATGTCTGAATTTTCCTCGCCTAAATTAGACTTCCCAATGTCCAATGCGCCTTGTCAAGGTTTGAGTTGGCTTAAGCACAATTTGAATTTTTGTATTTTTGTATTTAAGCAGTGGTGTTACTGGCAGTCCGAAAGGCTTAGGTTACATTGGGTCGTGTTGTCGGCTTCATAATGATACCTATTAAGAAGATTTCCGGATTCAATATCCAAGATTGCTGATATTTGTGCACGGAATGCGAAAATCGACTCGCACAAGTAATAGTGCAAAGGCATCTTGATAAAATCTTTAAAAGCCCCCAAAGGGGCTTTTAAAAGGGACTTAGAGGGACTTAAAGGGGACCCGAAGGGACTTAAAATGCCCCTGATTTCTGCCAAATCAGGATGTTACCTATCAAATGTAAACTGGTGCAAATTCGATGAATCACCAAACAAACTGTCCTAAGGCGGATAATGTGTGGCTCAGCGGGGTAGTAGCCGGAAGTTACTGGGTGTGTTGTTATCCAACTGGTGTCTTAATCCGCCCTTGCCAGAAAAGGAAAGGGATGTGAGTACTGGCACTACCAAGTATTCGAGTGTAGTGCGTTATACCGAATTCTGGAAAATTATTTAAATTAATTTAAAAAATGACAAAAAGTCTGACTAACTAAATTAACTAACCAAACTAACCAAGTCACCGATCCAAAGGACTTTAGTTTTGTGCGTGAGGGCAAATGAGCGGGAGTAGACAGGAAGAGACTGGAACTTCTACAATCCTGGCTCTTACCAGCACTGGATTTGGAACTCCCCTCGACTCGGGAAAAATCTCCACCCCTGACCGTTTTTCAACTATAATATGGTCTCGGTTTGTATCATTTAGCATAACTTCCAGTACGCAGTAGCTTATTGTGTGTCAAGTATGCAATCTTTCAACTATGGAGAACTGGTGAAGTAAGATACCAATCTGCCACAAAAAGAAAGTGTTTTGTTAGGTTAGAAAGAAAGAGTGGTTCGCTGGGCAGCCGCCCCAGTGTGACCTGATTTTGCCTGGGGCGGCGGTGGCAGGTCACCTGGCCGATAGCGGGCTGCCTTTGTCCGAGATGGCGGCCGCCATCGGTCGATGAACCCGCCGTGCGGTGGCCGTGCTGCAACAACCGACGCTTCAGTACAAACAGGACGGCGCTGTTTGGCACGGACCCAGCTGTAGTCGGTCGGCCCGGTGCCGCCAGGCCCTGCCTGGGCCAGCCGTCCGGCTGTCCGACCCGACCCGACCCGACCCGACCCGACCCGACCCGACCCGACCCGACCCGACCCGACCCGACCAGACCCGACCCGACCCGACCCGACCCGACCCGACCCGACCCGGCCCGACCCGACCCGACCCGACCCGACCCGACCCGACCCGACCCGACCCGACCCGACCCGACCCGACCCGACCCGACCCGACCCGACCCGACCCGACCCGACCCGACCCGACCCGACCCGATCCGATCCGATCCAATCCGATCCAATCCAATCCGACCCGACCCGACCCGACCCGACCCGCCCCGACCCGACCCGACCCGACCCGACCCGACCCGACCCGACCCGACCCGACCCGACCCGACCCGACCCGACCCGACCCGACCCGACCCGACCCGACCCGACCTGACCGACCCGACCCGACCTGACCCGACCCGACCCGACCCGACCCGACCCGACCCGACCCGACCCGACCCGACCCGACCCGACCCGACCCGACCCGACCTGACCCGACCCGACCTGACCCGACCCGATCCGATCCGATCCAATCCAATCGAATCAATCCGACCCGACCCGACCCGACCCGACCCGACCCGACCCGACCCGACCCGACCCGACCCGACCCGACCCGACCCGACCCGACCCGACCCGACCCGACCCGACCCGACCCGACCCGATCCCACCTGCCGGCCAGCACGGTGTCGCCCTGCCTGGTATTGCCGGACCCTATCCTGCCTGGCGTCGCCGGACCCTGCCCTGACCGGTATTGCCGGACCCTATCCTGCCCGGTGTCGCCGGACCCTGCCCTGCCTGGTATTGCCGGACCCTATCCTGACCGGTATTGCCGGACCCTACCCTGCCCGGTGTCGCCGGACCCTGCCTTGCCTGGTATTGCCGGACCCTATCCTGCCTGGTGTCGCCGGACCCTGCCCTGACCGGTATTGCCGGACCCTATCCTGCCCGGTGTCGACGGACCCTGCCTTGCCTGGTATTGCCGGACCCTATCCTGACCGGTATCGTCGGATCCTACCCTGCCCGGTGTCGCCGGACCCTGCCCTGACTGGTATTGCCGGACCCTATCCTGCCCGGTGTCGACGGACCCTGCCCTGCCTGGTGTCGCCGGACCCTATCCTGCCCGGTGTCGACGGACCCTGCCCTGCCTGGTATTGCCGGACCCTATCCTGACCGGTATCGTCGGATCCTACCCTGCCCGGTGTCGCCGGACCCTGCCCTGCCTGGTATTGCCGGACCCTATCCTGACCGGTATCGTCGGATCCTACCCTGCCCGGTGTCGCCGGACCCTGCCTTGCCTGGTATTGCCGGACCCTATCCTGACCGGTATCGTCGGATCCTACCCTGCCCGGTGTCGCCGGACCCTGCCCTGACTGGTATTGCCGGACCCTATCCTGCCCGGTGTCGACGGACCCTGCCCTGCCTGGTGTCGCCGGACCCTATCCTGCCCGGTGTCGACGGACCCTGCCCTGCCTGGTATTGCCGGACCCTATCCTGACCGGTATCGTCGGATCCTACCCTGCCCGGTGTCGCCGGACCCTGCCCTGCCTGGTATTGCCGGACCCTATCCTGACCGGTATCGTCGGATCCTACCCTGCCCGGTGTCGCCGGACCCTGCCTTGCCTGGTATTGCCGGACCCTATCTGACCGGTATCGTCGGATCCTACCCTGCCCGGTGTCGCCGGACCCTGCCCTGACTGGTTTGCCGGACCCTATCCTGCCCGGTGTCGCCGGACCCTATCCTGACCGGTATCGTCGGATCCTACCCTGCCTGGCGTCGCCGGACCCTATCCTGACCGGTATTGCCGGACCCTGCCTTGCCCGGTGTCGCCGGACCCTGCCCTGACCGGTGTCGCCGGACCCTGCCTTGCCCGGTATTGCCGGACCCTACCCTGCCCGGTGTCGCCGGACCCTACCCTGACCGGTGTCGCCGGACCCTGCCCTGCCCGGTGTCGCCGGACCCTGCCTTGCCCGGTGTCGCCGGACCCTGCCTTGCCCGGCCTGCTTGCCCGGACCCTGCCTTGCCCGGGCCGGCCAACTCGACCCACCCGTCCGCATATATTGTTTGCATTCCGGATTTTGTACACAAGGAAGATTCCGCTCCCATATTAGAGTAAAGTCACAAGTTGAATTTTGCGATTTTTTTAGCTACATAATTTGTCACCTTCGTACTTGCAGGTTCCCAGGCGATATTTGCTTCTCGGCTGTATATATGTTGGCCCCAGGAGGGAAATGTTGAGGTCCAAGTACGATTGCTGGGTGTGCTGGTGTGATTCTTCGGGTCCAAGCGCGAGTTTTTATGATCTCTGCTGAATTTTTTTCGGAGCATCGGCTTCATTTTGTTCAAGCCCCGGTCGGATTTTGAACATCTGTTGTGCAGCAGCTGTTATGCAGCAGCGTGATTTTTCTGGGCCTTGGTGCAGTGTTTTCGATTTTTATGTCATCTCCCAGGGAAAGGCGGCAGTTGTCATCTTTGGGTGACACCTTTGGCACTTAAGTGCACTTAGTGCCTCGGCGCGCGATTGGGACCAAGTCGCTTCATGTGAGTCTCGGCCATTTTTAGATCCTCACGCCGTTGTTGTGGCCCTGGTGCGCTTTTAGTGCCCCGGTGTGTTTTGATGGCTTCCGGTATATTTGGAGGGTTCTCAGTGTGTTTCTTGAGAGGCCCGGCGCACATTGTATAGCTCTGTCGCCTTTTTGGTGGAACCCAGTGTCTTTTGCACGGCCCCGGTATGCCTTTGTGCTTTCAGTGCGCCTTAGGTCCCGAGGTTTTTAGTTGGGGCCCCCGACGCGAATTGTGATGCTTCCTGCCGCGGTGATTTTGAGCCCCGATAAACGTTTCTGGGGTTTGAAGAATTCATCTGAGAAACATAATTAAACATACCTGGAATAAATACTGAAATAACCAATACTAATGACTGGCATAGGATATTGGGTATATATATACATATATATATATATATATATATATATATATATATATATATATATATATATATATATATATATGTACATATAACCGAACTACAACATCCAGCACAGTTTTCACGGATATTATTTCGATTGCCTTCGGAGATCACTGTCGAATACTGTTGGATGCAGTTGAAGCCCACCCATTGCAAGTTATGATGTGACGAAAACTGAAAAAATTTCCGAACATGCTGCCGAAAACTCCCTCCTGAACCCACTCCTCATGGAAGGTAAGGCATGAAAGCTTATGACACCATGCAACGAAAGCGTTAGAGAAGTTGCCACGATGCAGGACAACCGTCCCAAACCTTCAGGAGCTACGAACAAAAAGCCACGAGGGCACATTGTACCCACCCATTGCAGTAATAAGGCTAAGTCCTGATCAAGAGCTCCTAAATATAATCGATTCTTGAGGAGCTTCATATTCTTAAATTGACCTTCAATTTATCGTAATCTTGTCCTAAAATATGATTTCAGTGTATAGAGTCGTAAAGTGTTAGCATGAAGATGGACAGTGGTGCAGCCAGGAATTTCTGAAGGGGGTTCGACCAAAAAATCTCATGAAAGAGACAACGCTTTTGGTGCGCAAAGTGCGTCGAATATTTCTGGTTTTGAATGGTGAAAATCTTACACTTTATATTTCATTCAGTGTATTTCTGGTTGTTGTCAAGGTAGGGGTTCGGCCCACCCCCTTGGGTGTGTGAACCAGTGTTCATCGCCAACGATGCTGCCAGCACTTCATGACGAATCACCAGACGGCTCCATGAAGGTGAAATAAAAGTTATGGCAGCGAACAGCGAGCCGACTTTACCAAAGTAGCCTTTGCCCGGCCGAACCGACCTGCCAGGGACCACCTGCCCGCCGCACAGATCCCCGATTGCCACGTGCTGGCATTGCCCTTGTTGTTAGTGAACTTGTTTACTGCGAGTTCACTGCGCCTCTGAGCGCCGCCTGATCGATACACGCACACACGTGGGCTCGTGTCGGCCGACCTACTAGATATCCTCCAGTGACGTCGGTGCTGCCACCTATCCGATGGTGTCGGAACTACATCGCTACGGCCAATCGTCCTGCGGAAGAGCTCCGTTTATGGTTGATGAGCCAATTTACCATGAAAAAGGCGGTTTGGTAAAGACCATGGTTTCCAAAGATCACGATGCAATCCCTTGCCAGGCCATGTATGCGCTGGGGAGAATAGCAGCTTACAGCAGCATTAAAGTTAATTCACTGCCCACTTTCAACGTACTTAAAACATGTCAAACTAGTCGATGTCCATAGCCAATTTGGGAAAACATCAGGTGACCAATGTTCGCAACGCTGAAAACGACTGCTTAAATACCGGTGTGATTGGTGGTAATTCCCTGCCTCGGGCATACTTGCCGCAATTCACTCGAAGCATGATACAAGCCGTCATTTGCAGGTGGTTTATCGGTGTAGGGTCCTGACAAGGAATACCACGAAAATGTAGATCTCATTGACTCGACCATGCAATCCGCTCGCCTCGATGATCAGTCAGATAGCTTTTGTATTCTTTATGGTATTATAAATATTCCTAATTTGCACTGCACTATCTGACGAATGGCATACCGGGAGGAAAAACAACCCGATGGATTCAGTATTGTGTTGGGCAGGCAAGCCGGTTGATGAGTCCTAGACACATGTGGTAATATAACAGAGATATTAACAGATACAGAAATAGTAATGGAGCAACAGCCACAGGTACTTGCTTCCCTAAGTGACAGTTATTTGCATTTGTCGTACTTGTATTTTATTCGCAATGCATAAATTAACAGTGCAAAAAGAGGTGCAGTATAATTGAATGGGAGTTTAATCTAAGGAATCGGAGGTGGTCGTAAATGTGGACCTCGAAGGCCTGCTTCGCCCAACAATAATTATTTGCGCTCGTCAGTGTATTTCTCGTGGTGGAATGTTATGTTTTACATGGCACTTGCTCTATGTGGGTGCAAACTCTGCTTCTGCGCAGAAAGTATCCCTAGTAGGTGTGTCACTGACTGCCCCCTCCCTCCACAAAAAAGAACAAAAAAACAGTGCGCCTAACGACTTAGGTGTATGCAAGTGAAATATGCGAACACGTGTGGCTGTGTAATGCTGGTATGCCCATATTCGTGCACTTCGTGGCTTTTCTTTCCCGAGGAAAAACGCCATAAAATGCGTGAAAGCTGCATGCTTGCTTTAGCACTACCAATTTCTGCACGTGAAGCGTAAAATTGGAACTATTGGCGTCACAAATAGTCTGACAGTCAGACTGGGCCTCCTGACACCTGAATATCCTGCATTGGTATAGGTGTGGTGGAAAGCGTATACCTATTCAGGGTATTCAGGCGGCAGAACGCTCAGGCTGACTGCGAAGCTATTTGTGACGCCAGTGGTATCTGTATGTGGTGGAAAACGGCATAGATATTCAGGACATTCAGGTTGCCCATCCGAACTGCCAAGCTATTTCTGACGCCAATTATACCTACGTAATCTCACAACCAATTGCTATTCTATTCGTTCCAATTCGGTATGTGTATTTCTTTCCGTTCTCGAGATTATCTTGTTGTAATGTTTTCATATTGTGTACATTCGTTTGTTGTCTGGTAGCGCATTTTAAGGATGGAACCTACTTTTGCTTTTGCTGCCTCATTTTAAGAGTTGAACTGAAGTTCGGGAACATTTATAATATAACGAAGTTCCGATAAGCATGATTAACCGCAAGTGAATTGACATCCGCTATACATCCATCGTAGTGTCCCCCAACCAGTCCGAGAGATTACATAAATGCTAACTCAAACAGAGCCTAGTCATTAAAGCACATCCAGTGAGTAACTACGCAGTAAATAAATCGTTTATGTCTTTGTTTACCTGAAATCCTTATGATAAACTGACGCTAGTAATGTTTGACATTCCAAAATTTCACTTCATCACGTTAAATTAAACATGATTTCACCTTGCTCACCACAGCGGCCATATCGCCCGGCATTTAGCAAAAAAACAATAGGTGCCCTGGACATTCAGCGAATCTGTTGGCGATTTTTCAATCAGGGTGCTGAACGAACGGAAATTTTATTCATGTATATGTCCATGAATTTCTCTTTTGCATTCTTATGCACTTCCTATGTAATTATTCATGTATTTATTCATGGTCCAATGCCCCGATACGATATTTACACGATATTGTACGACATGTACACTTGCAGTGCTTGTATCTGGGAGAGTTATTGCAGACTTTAGAGTCAACCCATGTCCTCCAGATTTGTCAGTGATCCCAGCCACTCTCGGGCCACTGGAAGCACAAGTCAGACTGACTGAGAAGTACACACCTATCAGGAGAAGCACAAAGCTTCAGGCGTTTGTTTTTGCGAGAATCCTATGCTATGAAAATGCTAATGTATGCTGCTCAACAATGCTCACTAACACCACCACCACCACAATCTTAACAGCCTTCCGACAGACCCAGCACCACGCAGCCAATTGCACCTCACGTTCAACTCCAGATCTGCCCAGGTCGAGCGCAGGTCAAACCCAGATTGGTCTCCAGATTATCGGGAATCCAGGTTTATCAGTCCCATCACGCTAGCCCTGGTCGGCTTCAAATGCTCCAGATCAATCCAAGCCCACCCCGGACCGCTCCAGATCAGCCGAGATCAGCCAGATTGGCCTTGCATCGGTCAGATCGCCAATGTTAGCGCAATCACTGCCCAGGTCCATTCAGGTCACGAGGAGTGCAGATCAGCTCCAGGTCAGCTTCAGGCCAGCCTTCGGCCAGTCACATTCAATGGGTTCCGCAACCAATTGGATTGAGGGGTTAAATCCCCTCAATATGGTGGACATTTTCCATTATGTTTATAGATTCTACATAGAAAGTGAACTTAAAACCCCTAATATCACCCTCGGTCATCTTGTCCTGCGGAGTACATGTATACGTCCGCTCCAGGTCGTCCCTGGATCGCTCTGGCTCGGTCCATGTGTGGCGCCAGGTCAGCTGCAGCTCGATCCAGGCCGCCGGCAGCACCAATTAGGGTGACTATGTGACGCTTGGTGGCGCTGATTACGTCGGTGCGCCGCTTCCAAATCAGCTATTGACCGCGCGGGTCGGCCGGGCTCATGGGCGACCTGAGAGGACGATCAATTCACTCCAGACGGCGGCCGCCGTCCATGGCAGGCCGCTGCAGGCCGTCACGGCAGGCCGCTGCAGGCCAGCACGGCAGGCCGCTGCAGGCCAACACGGCAGGCCGCTGCAGGCCAACACGGCAGGCCGCTGCAGGCCGACACGGCAGGCCGCTGCAGGCCAACACGGCAGGCCGCTGCAGGCCAACACGGCAGGCCGCTGCAGGCCAACACGGCAGGCCGCTGCAGGCCGACACGGCAGGCCGCTGCAGGCCGACACGGCAGGCCGCTGCAGGCCAACACGGCAGACCGCTGCAGGCCGACACGGCAGGCCGCTGCAGGCCAACACGGCAGGCCGCTGCAGACAAACACGGCAGGCCGCTGCAAGCAGGCGACACGGCAGGCCGCTGCAGGCCGACACGGCAGGCCGCTGCAGGCCGACACGCAGGCCACACGGCAGGCCGCTGCAGGCCGACACGGCAACCGCTGCAGGTCGACACGGCAGGCCGCTGCAGGCCGACACGGCAGGCCGCTGCAGGCCGACACGGCAGGCCGCTGCAGGCAAACACGGCAGGCCGTTGCAGGCCGCTGCAGGCCGACACGGCAGGCCGCTGCAGGCCAACACGGCAGGCCGCTGCAGGCCGACACGGCAGACCGACACGGCAGGCCGCTGCAGGCCGACACGGCAGACCACTGCAGGTCGACAAGGCAGGCCGCTGCAGGCCAACACGGCAGGCCGCTGCAGGCCGCTGCAGGCTGACACGGCAGGCCGCTGCAGGCCGACACGGCAGGCCGCTGCAGGCCGATACCGCAGGCCGCTGCAGGACGACACGGCAGGCCGCTGCAGGCCGACACGGCAGGCCGCTGCAGGCCGCTGCAGGCCGACACGGCAGGCCGCTGCAGGCCGCTGCAGGCCGACACGGCAGGCCGACACGGCAGGCCGCTGCAGGCCGACACGGCAGGCCGCTGCAGGCCGACACGGCAGGCCGCTGCAGGCCGACACGGCAGGCCGCTGCAGGCCGACACGGCAGGCCGCTGCAGGCCAACACGGGAGACCACTGCAGGCCGACACGGCAGGCTGCTGCAGGCCGACACGGCAGGCCGCTGCAGGCCAACCCGGCAGACCACTGCAGGCCGACACGGCAGACCACTGCAGGTCGACAAGGCAGGCCGCTGCAGGCCGCTGCAGGCCGGCACGGCAGGAAGCTGCAGCCCGACATGACAGGCCGCTGCAGGCCGACACGGCAGACCACTGCAAGCCGACACGGCAGGCCGCTGCAGGCCGACACGGCAGACCGACACGGCAGGCCGCTGCAGGCCGACACGGCAGGCCGCTGCAGGCCGCTGCAGGCCGACACGGCAGGCCGCTGCAGGCTGACACGGCAGGCCACTCTTGCTCCACCTGCGGCTGTGGCTGTGGCTGTGGCTGTGGCTGTGGCTGTGGCTGTGGCTGTGGCTGCGGCTGTGGCTGTGGCTGTGGCTGTGGCTGTGGCTGTGGCTGTGGCTGTGGCTGTGGCTGTGGCTGTGGCTGTGGCTGTGGCTGTGGCTGTGGCTGTGGCTGTGGCTGTGGCTGTGGCTGTGGCTGTGGCTGTGGCTGTGGCTGTGGCTGTGGCTGTGGCTGTGGCTGTGGCTGTGGCTGTAGCTGTGACTGTGGCTGTGGCTGTGGCTACCGCTGCCGCTGTGGCTGTGGTTTCGGCTGCAGCTCTGGCTGTGGCTGTGGCAGCGGCTGTGGCTGCGGCTGTGGCTGTCGGCCACCGGCACATGGCACAAAACCTGACCCGAATTGTAATCCGCACCGTGGAACAGCACGCTTACCACCTCTTGGCTGACCCATTATTCGCTTGGACTTCCGCCAGGCAGAAATCCATATTGAGCAGCAGTGTTGACTACCACACTGCCCATGAGCGAAGCCGAAGACGCTTCCAGAGATGGATATCCCAGAGACAAATTCACAGCTAAGTTTCCAGCAATACGCTTATCACTGGATATCGGACAGCGATCACACCTGGTTTACACGTTTTGCTGATGGTGAGCGAAGAGATGATAGCGAGCGAATACGGAGCCCGGTGAAGTCTACTCCAGTGTGTTAGAAAAGTTCGCCAGAGCTGTCGGGTCCGGCCCGACCGTGACGCTTTCGAAACCCCAATGCACTTCTGTCATCCCAAAGCAAAACAAATGATAAAGTTGAACATCAAACTGTACTGAAATTCTGACTCGGAATGGGAAAACTGGAACCTAAAATGGTGTAGTTATTATACAGTGAACGGAATGTCATTGCGCCGGAGGTGGAAAAGACGCGGTAAATCTGTTTCTTTTATCAAAGATTAAGCAATTTTCATCAGAGCTATAGCGATACAAAATTTAAAACAAATCAGATTACGACCACTGAGGAAAACTGAGCGCGTTGAAAGATTCTTGATGAAAAAGGAATGTGAAGGACCGCAGCAAAACAAGTGATTGCGGTTTCAAAAGCATGGCGGTGGGCCGTATATGTGTACGTGTGTGTGTGTGTGTGTGTGTGTGCGTGTGCGTGTGTGTGTGTGTGTGTGTGTGTGTGTGTGTGTGTGTGTGTGTGCGTGTGCGTGTGCGTGTGCGTGTGCGTGTGCGTGTGCGTGTGCGTGTGCGTGTGCGTGTGCGTGTGCGTGTGCGTGTGCGTGTGCGTGTGCGTGTGCGTGTGCGTGTGCGTGTGCGTGTGCGTGTGCGTGTGCGTGTGCGTGTGCGTGTGCGTGTGCGTGTGCGTGTGCGTGTGCGTGTGCGTGTGCGTGTGCGTGTGCGTGTGTGTGTGTGTGTGTGTGTGTGTTCCTGGAGTGAGGATATTCCTGGATTCCAAGAATAGCTTATAGATCTCCAAGAAAACCAAGTCGAGAAAGAAAACTTTGAGAACCTCCAGTGTTCACAATTTTGGACTAAGCGGAAAGATAAGCCCATTTTGTCTCTGGAGGCTGAGAAAGCTCTTCTTCCCTTCCCGACGACATATATAAGCGAGCAAGGGTTTTCATGCCTGGTTACTATCAAAACGAAAGCAAGAAACAGCTTGGAACCGCAGCACGATTTGCGTTGTGCTCTGACAATGGGTGAATGGTATAGTGGTACACCCTCCGATCGTCGACATACTGGATATGGTAGCCACCATCTGGCAGCAGAGAAATTGGGGCGAGTGGTACAGTGGTACACCCTCCGATCGTGGACCTTCTGGGTATGGTAGCCATCTGGCAGCGACTATCCATCCGCTGTTGCTTCAGACAAGCAACGGGCTCTAACCCAGGTAAACTGCATGCATATGAATGTCTTCATTTTGGCATATGTTGGTGCCGCTGCTTCTAGATGCGCCGTAGCAACATATCTGTTTGGTTTCGAGAGGAAAGAAAAACTTTGAGCAGGTGAGCCCTGACCTCAGGATTTGCATAGCGTCACTCAGAACTAAACTGAACTCAGGATTTGCTAAGACGAAGTCGACCTCTCTTAGGCAACCGATCTCATATGGGCAAAGAACGTAGCCATACAAGAGAGCACGTAGTGAGGAAGAGAGGAAGAGAGAGAGAGAGAGAGAGAGAGAGAGAGAGAGAGAGAGAGAGAGAGAGAGAGAGAGAGAATGAGATATAAAATAGATAGAGAGAGAGGGAGAGAGAGTGATGGACAGAGAGCGCGCGAGAGGGAGAGACAAAGACGAGAAAAGAAGGACAGGAAAAAGGATGGAATAAGAGGGGAAAATGTGATAAAGGAAGTAAGGTAGGGTGGTAAAATGTGTGGGGAAAATGCGCACAACTTCGTGATGCTCCTAGTTCTTACGCAGGCGGTATGGCCGGACTGTGGGACTGATGGCCGGCACTTGAGCGCGCGTGGATGAAGTGTGAGTGACGGGCGGGGATGTAGATGCGCCTGTCGTGTGTACCACTGTCGGCTCCGCTCTGGGCACGCTGACCTTTGGCCCCACCCTGTCGCAGCACCAGGATGCCGCAGCCGCCTCCGGCGCGCTGATCCGGCTGCCCGTCGGCGGCGCAAATTAAATGAAATATTCGGTGTGGTGTTGCGCACACCTCGCCGGCCGTCCAGTGCAGCACCACTGCACTGTGAGGTGGCGCCCTGTGAGGCGGCCGCGCGATCAATATCGCCCACCGCTGCCTGGCATGGCTGCATGGTAATGGAGTCGGCCGGCCGGCCGGCCGCCCACCGGAACCGGGCACACGGCCACTGGCACGGGGACACCAGGCGGCACGGGGACACCAGGCGGCACGGGGACACCAGGCGGCACGGGGACACCAGGCGGCACGGGGACACCAGGCGGCACGGGGACACCAGGCGGCACGGGGACACCAGGCGGCACGGGGACACCAGGCGGCACGGGAACACCAGGCGGCACGATGGCAATAGGGGGAACGATGGCAATAGGGTGAACGATGGAAATATGGGGCACGATGGCAATAGGGGGCACGAGGCAATATGGGGAACGATGGCAATAGGGGGAACGATGGCAATAGGGGGAACGATGGCAATATGGGGAACGATGGCAATAGGGGGGACGATGGCAATAGGGGGAACAATGGCAATAGGGGGAACGATGGCAATAGGGGGCACGGCGACTGACACAAGGGCACGAGGGCAAGAGGGGGCACTACGGTGTATGTAGTGCGGAAAGTGATATGGATATTGTATTATGTTGGCGTACGAATGTTTGTTTCGCATCTGCTCCCACTATTGACTACAAATATATCCTTCCTTTGTAAATATCTGTGAGATATGCCCAGACTGTCCATAACAGCCACTGCACGTGGAGGTCATGTATTGTGAAATAAATAAATAAATAAACAAATAGCGACTGGCACGAGGACACGAGGAGGCACGAGGGCAATAGGGGGCACGGCGACTAGTACGAGGGCACAGGGCACGAGAGCACGGGTTGGCACAAGGGCACGGAAGGCACGGGGGAACGAGGGTACCTGGGGGGCATGACAACTGACACGAAGAAGCGGTGCGGCAGGTCATGCTAAATCATCACCTCTGGCAGAGGAGGTTTGGCACTTGTTTCGATTGGTGTGATAAGCTGAGAGGGGTCCGGTGTCTGTCTGGATTGGTGTGATGAGCTGAGGTGAGCTCCGATACCTATTTGGGTTGGTGTGCTGAGGTGAAAGTAGGCCCGGTACATGTCTGAGCTGGTGGAGCTGGTGTACCGAGCTAAGATGAGGTCTGATACCTGTCTGGGTTGGTGTAACTGAGTTGAGAGTAGGCCCGGTACATGTCTGAGCTGGTGGAGCTGGTGTACCGAGCTAAGATGAGGTTGTGACTGAGTTGAGAGTAGGCCCGGTACATGTCTGAGCTGGTGTACTGAGCTGAGATGAGGTCTGATACCTGTCTTGGTTGGTGTGCTGAGCTTAGATGAGGTCTGATACCTGTCTTGGTTGGCGTACCGACCTGAGAGAACGCCGATGTTCGTTGATCGCCGACCTTGTCGTATGCTGCATAGCACCTGGCTGATATGCCGGACTGAATCTTGTGCAATGACGCTGTGAGATGATGAATGTCACATGTAATACGCTGGCTCGCTGATTGCCACGACTTACAGTATACTGGGTTAGTTGACAAACTCTTTGCTGGCCTGGACGTGCACGCGGACCAAATATTTCAAAATCATATATTTTCTTCCTTCTTCCCAGAACGTTCAGGCTAAACGTTTTTCGATTCCTGAACTCCCGTAATGGGCGAAATTTCCCTTCTACAAATTGGACTTGTCTCCTCAAATTTTGAAAGCAAGAAAATAGCTATGCGGTGGTCGCTGGCGGGCGTCGTGAGTGTCGGGTATGTTCATGACTGTCACGGAAATTTGCCTATGGCGGCATGTCACGCTTAATACTCAAACCGTCTGCAACCGCTTGTCGTGTCACCGACTGCACTTGTGGAAGCATTGCCACTCTTTTGGGGTATTGCACTGCCTCTCCATTCGATAACTGAACCAAGTGAACCAAGGAGGTTGGTTGTGAAACTCACTTCAATGTGAAACTGAGTGAAGTTTTTTGGACCGATATTCCACTTTGTAGTTCTACTTACGAATGAACCAAATTTCCGTTTACCTTGCCAAGCCGTGATACGTGATGCATCAAGTTTTTGTCGGCGGCACAATAGTAGCGCATGGTGAAGCCGCAGTATCCAGCAAGTGTGAACGGGAACCCTGCTGTGACAGATCAAAGTACGAATGGTAACTCTGCTGGGACAGTTATGAAAAACGGGAGTAAAAACCAGCTCCAACGGTTTAAGTGAACAATTTGCTCCAAATTATTAGTAGCATTTATTGGCTGTCGTGAAATGGATTGAACACAATCTCAGTTTGTGTTCACTTAGATGACTTTGATAGCAGTGGTAGCCACAGGGGGAGGGGGAGTGTTTCTGAAGACCAGCTGAAACGTTCAGCGATACAAATTGTTAGACCTTAATGTTTGGACATGCCGGTGGAATACCATCGGGTGCATCCTCCTGCGTCAGTTTCTCTCTTTCTCTCTCTTGCAAATTGCCATCTACTCCTCTGTTTAAGAGCAGATGTGGGCTGATGAATTTAATATGTTTATCGGCCGTTCGTATCCTGACTGGTCTGGTATATCGTGACCGGTCTGGTATACCCTTACCGATTTGGCATGCCGTGACCAATCCGGCATGTCGAAGCCGGTCTGCTATACCGTGTCCGGTCTGGTATACCGTGACCAGTTTGGCATTATGTGATCTGACTAGTATGCTGTAGCCGGTCCAGATGCGGTGACGAAGCTAGTAGGTCGTAACCGATCTGGTATGCAGTGGCCGATCTGGTATGCAGTGGCCGGTCTGGTATGCAGTGGCCGGTCTGGTATGCAGTGGCCGGTCTGGTATGCAGTGGCCGGTCTGGTATGCAGTGGCCGGTCTGGTATGCAGTGGCCGGTCTGGTATGCAGTGGCCGGTCTGGTATGCAGTGGCCGGTCTGGTATGCAGTGGCCGGTCTGGTATGCAGTGGCCGGTCTGGATGAGTGGCCGGTCTGGTATGCAGTGGCCGGTCTGGTATGCAGTGGCCGGTCTGGTATGCAGCGGCCGGTCTGGTATGCAGTGGCCGGTCTGGTATGCAGTGGCCGGTCTGGTATGCAGTGGCCGGTCTGGTATGCTGTGACGTTAGGTATGCCGTGATTGGATGACCGAAGTATCGATGTGGCGTCTCGATAACATCCCATCTTGTAAATAATGCAGATGGAGAGCAATAGCAGAAGATCCGAGCCATCATGCAGGCCCAGATACGTCCACGGCTAGACTTCACAGACCACACCACGGACCATACCACGGACCACATCACGGAAAAAATAATGGACCAAATCACGGAGAAATTCACGAAACACGTCATATATTATATCACGGACCACATCACGGACAAAAGCACGGAGCACACAACAGACCACATCATAGGCCACATCACATATCACATATCCCACCACAGACCATATCACGGATCACATCACGGACCACACCATGGACCACATCACATATCGCATATCCCATTACAGACCACACCACGGATCACATCACGGGCCACGCCACATATCACGTATCCCATCACAGACCACGTCGTGGACCACATCACGGACCACATTACGGACCACATCATATACCACATCATAGACCACAGCATGGACCACGGTTCGGATCACAGGACGGACCACATTACGGACCACATCATGGACCACATCACTGACCACATTACGGACCACATCACGAACCGAATCACGGACCACACCACGGGCCACGTCACATATCACATCATATATCACATAGCGGGCCACATCACGCACCGCATCATGGACCACATCACGGACCGCATCACGGGCCAAAGCATGGACCACATTACGGGCCTGAACCACGAGTTGATCTGATGCAGGAGCAGTGACAGCCTGTGTGCAGGAGTATGGCAGGCGCAATTTTGGGGCGACCGAGTAGAAGCGGGTTCGGACCAAACCTGACCGCCGGTGGACCACCAGCTGCACAGACCACCGCCTATCGATACGGGACGACATACCTTGGGCGCATTTGGAGCTCGGATCCTGTGGAAAATTTTCCGTGTGACGTCATACTTTTCGATCAGATCTGCAAATTCACCGTTCGAAGCTCACAGGATCCCTAAAATTATGCGGATCCTGCGGATTTTTTTCCCGACGAAATCTACAGGAGCTGTGTGACATCACTGGCATTAGCGGCACTTATGGCGCACAAATCCATACAGCACTCGCCATGTTGCTTTGACCCATTGAAGTAATGGTGCTCGATAGCTTCAGTTTGGATGTATATGGTAGCGATATTTTTTAGCCCAGATAAATCAAAAGAACACATTCTTAGGCTACAATAAGCTGGCAACTATGCAAGGACCAACGTACAAAACCAAGGGTTCGGACCCCTCCTGATGCCTTGCAAAGGCACCATTCAGCTCCTTTCATCCAGCAATGGATGAAGCACACATTCCGGGTAATACAGCATCAAGATCCCTTTGTCGGAAGTGTCGGGCTCGAGAATATTCCTGACTACACCCAATAACCTCCTAGTGAATATGCCGACAGTGGCCTTCGGTCGGCTAGGAAGTGGAGTGTTCGCCAATGCCGACATCCAGCCGACAGGTAGCCGACGTAAGGTCGATGTCAGGAAGATGTCTGGCTGCTATCAGGGCGCCGTGGGCCAGTTGTCGGCTTGAGAGTGAAATGGGGAATTCCTCCTCAATGTTCGCTTTCCCCCTGCAATAATTTCAACTTTTAACATGGGGCTTAATGGAGTATGCCCCCAATCCATTTGAGGGTTGCTCATTGCCGTCATGTATTTTGTTCCTCCCTCTAATAATATTTAGAAATCAACACCAGTGTTTGATATTCCAGGTCAGTATACCGATGTCGGGCCGAGAACTGCCCAATGTCGGCATATCGTTAATGAGATGCCAAGCTCGCCTGGATACATGTCGACAGCGGGACGACATTGACATCTTTATTGAACTGATCATCCCAGAGGGATTAAATTTGTACTAGACCTGCCCAAGCCCCGTAAACCGCTCCTGAACTTCTTGCAAGAATACTGGCGATGCGAGCAAGCGTGCGACGTGTGTAGCACGATTACCACATTTGACTCATAAGCGCACTATTTGGGTTCGATATTTGGAAACCCAACAGGATCCGGCTGTGAACTCCGAATGCCGGACGGAAAATTTTCCGTCCTCACGGAAATTATTCTCCGACCTGCAAACGCGCCTCTCGTCGTGTAATCCCCTCAGTGCGCCGCAGATTTCGGTTACGTTGACTGTGATATTAGTGAGAGCGAGATGGTACCATAGCCCCTTAGTGTCCGCTTGAAAAGCTTATTACTCACTCACATCACCTACTCACCATTCCGAACCTATGCGCACGCTGGGTTGGCTTAGGCGCTTCTCGTTTAAATCCCAAACTAAACCGGCCAGAGCAGCACACCGCGTCTTTGTGAGAAAGTGAGCCCGCGCAGCCGAGCTGGGCGTGGTGGAGGACGGGGACGGGTCTGACGTGTCTGATCTGACGGGTCTGTGGACGTCGGCGGCTAGCGCGAGCCACATCCGGTGACGTGTCGGCAGTGAGTTGCTCCACCTAGGCTGGTGGTGACGCCAACGACCGGCGGCCGCCGCTTGGGGACGACGCACCGGGCAGATCTGGGCCAGGCTGCCGGCCAGCACTGGCGAGCGGCGCCATAATAACACACCCCTTCGTGGCCGGTCAAACCCACTGTCCAGCCGTCGCTCGTCTGTTACGTGGCGACGTAGCAGTACCGGCCGAGAGAAGTTGGCGCCGTCTCTAAATCGTAATGAAATGTGCGGCAGGAGGAAAACCGGCGCATGCATGTGAGTGTGTCGGGACAGGAGGCGTGTGCGTGAGGCATGAGACTGGCGGAGAACGGGACACGAGCCCGGTAAGACACCAGCGGCCCAGACAGGGACGGGGACGCGATGCCATGACGCGAATGAAACGTGGCGAGACAAGCACGACTGGATGAGACACGAACGCCATTTGATGGGTCTCGGACGCGATTTGATGTGAGGCGGCGCGGACTTGACGGGACGCCGGCAACCTACGGGCTGTGCACATTACCCGGCCGACAGAGGCGACCTGCGGGCGGTGCACATTACCCGGCCGGCAGATGCGACCTGGGGGCGGGGCACATTACCCGGCCGGCAGAGGCGACCTGGGGGCGGTGCACATTACCCGGCCGACAGAGGCGACCTGCGGGCGATGCACATTACCCGGCCGGCAGATGCGACCTGGGGGCGGGGCACATTACCCGGCCGGCAGAGGCGACCTGCGGGCGGTGCACATTACCCGGCCGACAGAGGCGACCTGCGGGCGATGCACATTACCCGGCCGACAGAGGCGACCTGCGGGCGATGCACATTACCCGGCCGGCAGATGCGACCTGGGGGCGGGGCACATTACCCGGCCGGCAGAGGCGACCTGGGGGCGATGCACATTACCCGGCAGAGGCGACCTGCGTGCGGTGCACATTACCCGGCCGGCAGAGGCGACCTGGGGGCGATGCACATTACCCGGCAGAGGCGACCGGCGTGCGGTGCACATTACCCGGCCGGCAGAGGCGACCTGGGGGCGATGCACATTACCCGGCAGATGCGACCTGGGGGCGGTGCACATTACCCGGCAAAGGCGACCGGGCGGGGCGGTGCACATTACCCGGCAGAGGCGACCTGCGTGCGGTGCACATTACCCGGCAGATGCGACCTGGGGGCGGTGCACATTACCCGGCCGGCAAAGGCGACCTGCGGACGATGCACATTACCCGGCCGGCAGAGGCGACCTGCGGGCGGTGCACATTACCCGGCCGGCAGAGGCGACCTGCGGGCGGTGCACATTACCCGGCCGGCAGAGGCGACCTGCGGGCGGTGCACATTACCCGGCCGGCAGAGGCGATCTGCGGGCGGTGTACATTACCCGGCCGGCAGACGGCTCCGGCGGCGATGTGACCACCACACAGCACTCAACTTCTGAAGTAGCGGCAAAAGTATGGCCAGACGCGAAACGAATGTGACTTGGACACGGCTCCTGTATGACCGGTAACGCGGGCCCCACACGGAACGGACGCTCCGGAAACACTGACCCAGCCGTCGGGCCGCCAATGCTGTAGCTATGCGTCCAGACCGCCACCTACACAGTCCCGTGGGTGTCTAGGTGCCAGACAGGTGGGGAGAGTGACGCAGGCGTCAGTAGCATCGAATGGTCACACAGGTGGTGAGCATGACGCAGGCGTCAGTAGCATCGAGTGGTCGCACAGGTGGTGAGCATGACACAACCGTTAGGAACATCGAGGGGTCGCATGTGTGTTGAGCGTAGCTCAAACGTAGGTAGCGCCTTGCCGCTGTCTACGTCCGGTGTGTGTCGCAGCTGGCGTGACAAAGGCTCAGGCCGATGGCGAGGCCACCTCGCTGCCATTGGTGAGCCGGTCCCACCTCAACCCTTGCATTGTTGTGCTGGCACGGCGTCTATGTGTTCGCACACTACGCACCACCGGGTCGGTGTGTGATACATCACAGGACACGACCATTCCCAACACGATTCCTGTAACACAAAGCTGTGCCTGATCTAGCTGGGAGCACTGTCACTGCTGCCGCCAGGTACCCTCCTGCGCTGGCTCTTAGAATGGTTCGGCATCGGCCATTGCGCCACTTTTGCTCCAGTTCCAATTACGTGTTCATTAAGACATCTGCGCCAGCGTGAGAGAACTTCCCAAGTTGAAGACGTTTAATTAGGTCTGGACTCTACGGAGTCCGTCAAATTAATTCACGTTTGTGTAGGATTTTAATTCGCCCTCGTGCATTCCTGGCACCGTAGAACATAGACTACGGTTAGCTCCTCATATGGCCGTGGCAGCACCAGGAGCCACACACACACACACACACACACACACACACACACACACACACACACACACACACACACACACACACACACACACACACACACACACACACACACACACACACACACACACACACACACACACACACGCACGCACGCACGCACGCACGCACGCGCACGCACGCACACACACACACACACACACACACACACACACACACACAGACACACACACACACACACATATATATATATATATATATATATATATATATATATATATATATATATATATATATATATATATATATATATATATATATATATATATATATATATATATATATATATATATATATATACGCACGCACGCACGCACGCACGCACGCACGCACACACACACACACACACACACACACACACACACACCACACACACACACACACACACACACACACACACACACACACACACACACACACACACACACACACACACACACACACACACGCCTCTGCTCCGGGCAGATACGCCAGTGAGATACCCAGTCTGGTCGCGGACCTTACCAGGCCAAGATTTATCACGTGCTATTGTGCACCATCAGCCACCAGTTTAGCGGTGCTGGGCGCCGAGCGAGTAAATCTAAACACTACAGAGGCGGGCTCACAAAGAACCTCAGCGGACGGAGCAGCTGGCCAAACCAACCGGCACAGGAGGGCGGGGGGGGGGGGTGGCGTCGGTCGTTCCGCTTCAGAGGCTGGTACGGTGTCAGAACAGCGATACCAAGCGCTACTTCACCTCTAGAAGACACGACACTTGGGGTCGGATCACTGAGGTCAGGTCCAGCGGACTCAGGTCACACTACATATGGGGTCAGGTCCCTGAGCAGCAGTTAGGCGCAGATCACACGCCCCAGTGGCACACCACATGTGCCGCCGTTTGTTGGACGTAGAAACCGTAATGTTTTTGCTGCGAGCTCTGTGAGAATGGTACACGCGTGCAACACTTTTATCCTGAGCCATGGTAATCCAGGAGTACATTCAGAATGATCTCAATGAGGATGCTAATGATGAAGGAGGAAGTAACTATGATAGCGTAGGACAGCTTTAAATGAGATCATCGGCATCATGAGGATAATTGTTCCGCACACCTCGTGGCTACACTACTGCGACGCTGGCGTTAATGATGCCAGGCAGCAGATGAAGTTCCGTTGACGTTTTGCATGGTAACTTTAGAACCACGTCACCTAATGGTTTCAATTTTCCATTGCGCTAGTGTGATTCATTGTACAGGCTTGAAATTAATTGCAATATCAGGGAGAAACAGGCGGACTATGCCAGTGATGCCGTACACACTCCCATATGGCGGCATGCAACTGCGCTCTGTCAGCACAGTGCTGTAGAGCAGTAGCCTCGTTATAAAAGCAGTCTGCAGGCCAGCAGGGACAAATTAAATCGCACCAATATAGTTGAACTTCAATGTCCTTGCGAAAATTGCAGACGTTGTGTTGCAAGCTACCTTGTTACATACATCCTCCTTTTCAACGCGACTCACAATTCATCTCGGGAATGAAGCACCGAAAGAGATTGCAACAAATGTGGTGACACACTGCCACCGAACACAGCTGGCACGAGAGCACCTCACAGACATTAATTACTTCTTACCCCGTGCCCGCACCGAACATTGGTACTCGGATCTTTCAATCTATATGTGAGCATACGCCGGAAGGAAACAAAACAAACTTACACATCACAGTGTTCCTATGGAGTAGCACTTGAACAGAACGCTGAGTGCGCTCTGGAAGTGATGCTCCCGTATGTTGGAACGAAATCCAGCGTAAGCTGTTCATTGCCCAGACAAGGATACAAGAATGTTATAATCGCTATCACGTGCCGATCTAATGTAACCTGGCCATTGCCAAGAAAACTGTCCATTGCCCAGTAACCATGCGCTGTGAGTGCACTGCACGGGAAGTGGCGATGTGCGATCTGGAGTGCACCCAGGATTTCGTTAAGGTGAGCGCCAGGATGGGTAAAATGCTCGCTTTGTTTGGGGATGGGGATAGGTCAGGGTGATCCTCAGTGTCACAGTAATCTTTCTTTTCGGCAAATTTGTGATGTGTGATGTTGGTCATTAATGGTCAGGTTTTCGACATACAAACACTTTTTATGGCTAAGGTTGGCGAGGCCTCTGGTCATCGCTTTGGCACGCTATTGTGCCTGCTCTGATCGTAGCAATCATATTTTCGTTGTCTTGGGCACTCGACCACCTCCTCGACAAAAAAAATAATCCTCGGGTTTCAGTTACTTATTTTGAGGTTCTGAAAATTCGTCTTTCGATTTTTGGGCGGACACAATGAGGGAATAAAAGTAGGAAGGGTGGGAAAAGGTGCGGAACCCCTGCCCTCCCCCCACTCCTAAGCGCGCCATTTTATGTGAACACACTTCGACGGTGTGATGGACGTCCAGCTACTCAAGGAATGTTGTACTGGTTCGATAAATGCTGAATAAATGTCTCCTTCCATACCTGACAGGGAATATTCGATTGCCATAATCCGAAATACATATTTTGCTGTTCCCTCACTGCTGTTGTTAGTCTTCCACGCCGTTCTCCATCCATTTAAGCCCCCCCCCCCCTCGTCCTGGGCAGTAACGGTGCTGGAGCCCGTGGGCCATTATTGTTGGCGGCGGCTGGCTCGCTGGCGTGCCGGCCCCATTTAGTCCTGGGATGGCCGGCGCAACCTTGGATGCGGCGTCGGTTCCTGGTTGCGCCACGCCGGGCCGTTATCCGAAGGCACCCCACGCCGCCAAAGGGTTACTGCGTGTAATCGTCAGACGACCAGTCACCAGTCCAATATAAAGCCCCACTTTCACGTGGGCGCCGCCGTCACCAGGCGTGTGGAGCGTCGGCCGACGGTGGGACCAGTTACCGGGTCCAGAGGTGGAAGGTCAGAGTTACCGGGTCCAGAGGTGGGAGGTCAGAGTTGCCGGGTCCAGAGGTGGGAGGTCAGAGCTACCGGGTCCAGAGGTGGGAGGTCAGAGTTACCGGGTCCAGAGGTGGGAGGTCAGAGTTACCGGGTCCAGAGGTGGGAGGTCAGAGTTACCGGGTCCAGGGTGGGAGGTCAGAGTTACCGGGTCCGAGGTGGGAGGTCGAGTTACCGGGTCCAGAGGTGGGGGGATTACCGGGTCGGGTGGGGGGCTACCGGGTCGAGGTGGGAGGTCAGAGCTACCGGGTCCAGAGGTGGGAGGTCAGGGTTACCGGGTCCAGAGGTGGGAGGTCAGAGCCACCGGATCCAGAGGTGGGAGGTCAGAGTTACCGGGTCCAGAGGTGGAATGTCAGAGTTACCGGGTCCAGAGGTGGGAGGTCAGGAGTTGCCGGGTCCAGAGGTGGGAGGTCGATTACCGTCCAGAGGTGGGAGGTCAGAGCTACCGGGTCCAGAGGTGGGAGGTCAGAGTTACCGGGTCCAGAGGTGGGAGGTCAGAGTTACCGGGTCCAGAGGTGGGAGGTCAGAGCTACCGGGTCCAGAGGTGGGAGGTCAGAGTTACCGGGTCCAGAGGTGGGAGGTCAGAGCTACCGGGCCCAGCGGTGGGAGGTCAGAGTTACCGGGTCCCTATGTGAGACGTCGGATTTATCAAGTGGTTGAGTTATATAGGTCGAACTCCTAGTGATGCATAGCGGTCAAGCTGATGCTTGAATTATTGCTTGATATTGCAGCGTTATGATGGCGGCACGGGGTCACCCCGGCGACCTTGCAATAATTGCATCTTGCTGGGTTTCCTTTAAGTACGGTAGACTTTTGCTCTTGGCTTCCGGAGCCAGCAAAGCTTAAATAGAGTGGCAGTGATACTTATTGAAGATTCCATTTCCTTGGAAATCACATGGTTCAATCGAGAAAAAAGTTTCAGCAGGGACAACATAAGCACCAAGGAGCAAAGAAGGCACAACACAAGTGATACCCAAGAATGTTTTATGGCGACAGCTTTTGCGGCAACAGAAGCCTTTCAAATTTCACCTCCAGCCACGCTCCAGTTCTCATTGCGCGCTCCTCCTGTGGAGGTGGCAAATGAAAAGACCAATATCCAGGCGGGAATACCCGTTGGGGATTGGTAAGTACCTTGGTCGGTCTCTGGAACCTTCTGATCGCTCCTTTGCAAGCTCGTATTAGAATGTTAAACCGAACAAAAATAACACGAGAAATGTTACGTAATCAAATTATAAACACCAACATGTCACATGTGAACTATAATTCAACATTGTTTTCTTTTTTGTGTTAGGGATGCATCTGAAAATGAAATTAAGATTCTCAAATTGTTGTTGCAATCCACATAAGAAATTGGTCTGACATCTGTTGACTTTAAAACGATACAAGTGGGACAAGTGCGGCTCCTATTTTTCCAAGTATAAAATGTGCCATATATTAACATTATGTTTTTTGATATCGCAATATCTTGGACCAAAACTAATACCAATTGGATGCTAGATTTGATTAACAGGGACGTTTCACGATTCAAGTGTTGCATTGGTGAGCTATTTGCCGAAATTTACAAAGCTAGCGTTACACAGAAACCAAAACGTGAAAACATTGGTGCCCCACCCAACTTCTCGTGGACTGTTCGCATTCACAACATGCCCACAATCACTAATTTTTTAGAGTCTCGCAACTAGCTGTAAATATAAGCAAGTTATTAACGATACAAAGCCGATGCTTCCTCAGCCGTATCACCTACAGAGCATCTGCTACCAAATGCTTCACATTGTCATAGTACCTCAACACATTTAGCAGCCGTATCACTTACAGAGCATCTGCTGCCAAATGGTTCACATTGTCATAGTACCTCAACACATTTAGCAGGTCACAATTTCTTCAAAATAGTAATTGACTTCAGGTAATTAGTTATAGTCCGTAGTTTCGTAGTGTATGGATCATCGACAGCATGTATTCGCGCGGACTGCGGCAGTTCACTGATTTGGAGCGAGGTGGAATCATGGTAGAATGGTCAAACACTGCATTATTGGTGTCGTCACTTTTTTTTAAACCTAAATCTGCATGAACAGAAACGAAGCGAATACGAATAAAACAATTGATTAGAAAAGCAGAACAAATCATGAACTATGGAATTGAAATCCGCCAAGCTATTGCCCAATTTAAAAGCGTCGGATGCACAGCGAGCTAGATTGCTTCCTTAATTGCTATCAGCACTAGACGGCTTCATGGTTTGACCACCAGTAGTCCAGTAGTCCACGACATACCGGATGCATCACGTGTTGTTTGTGCTGAGGAGCAAACGCAGGGACAAATATAAACGTACGAAAGTGATTTGTTTGCAAAATATGTACCGCCAATATAAATTACAATGGGTCTCATAGATGTATACTGCCAAAGTTGGCGAGCACATTTCCTCTAGATAGGTGCAAAATTGAAGCTGTTATGGTGAAAATATATAACCTACCCGCTTTTATGCCGACCTACGAGCTTGATGAAGTTGAACCCGAATTAGCTTTTGCCGTTTTTTTTTGTGTGCATCACAATTGAAAAGCTTGGCAGTCCGAAGTATTTTTGGAAATATTTTAACAATTAGAACATGTTGAAGCATTTGGAAGTATCTACTTGTGTATCTTGCGTGATGAATTAATTAATGCATCATCATTTTCAACAATTTTCATCAGCAACGATTCATCAAACATGGAGATCCCAACCTGAATGTGTTGGACAACACTGGAAACTGCTTAGATACACAAATGTATTGGGCTCAAACAGTTGAATGTAGCAAGTGTCTTAAGTTGACTATATTCACTCATCTTCCCCTACCTACCTATATGAATATTCCTCTCGTTTGATACATGCTAAACTGGGGGTATTCCAATATGGCGCTGGCAATGAAGGAGCAGGGGAAAATTGTTCAAACAGGTAGGGGAGAATCGGTGTATTTCGCTTTCCTACGGAAGAGAGGAAAGCATGATTCCATACTTACTCATATTTTGCTAACATAGTATTGAAGGCTGACCATTACGCGATGAATTGTGAGCATCATGAGCATTACGAACCTGTTTGACCTTGAAGAGAAGAGTTGTTAATTCGATCGGAAGAAATTAATGTGCAGCACATGGAGGTGCGAGAAATATGGGGATTGGAGAACTTCCCAGGGTTTGCAGAAGGGCGTTTGTTTGCCTGAACACCTAAAGATAAAGCTAGTTGTTACCAAGGCCTGTCGAGACAGATTGGACAAGAGCGTGTCAGCTGCTCGGGTGTCCCCCAGCTACATATATGACGCCTGTGACGATTGCGATCGACATCAGTCTTTTATCTGTGCACTTTTCGACTCAGCCAATTACAGTGCTACATTTTAGTGAAAATACCTGAAGTAGCTTTCGTCGAAGCGGCTTCGAAATCCATCAATCAATCGCTGAGTTTGCTCCAGCCAAATTCACCGCTAGAAAATGATATAGGAGCATGTGCTGCCACGCTAGCCAAGCTTCCACTGTAATTATTTGCTATGTGAATATAAATACAGCTGAGTTATAGAATTGCGTTCCATGAAGCCTGTTCGTTATATTTTCATGACAATTCTGCACTGTAATTGGCTAACTTGGCACGATCACAGAAAAAAACTGATGTCCATCGCAAACAACTGGTGGAAGATTTTCTCTCGTGCTTAGGTTCGAGTGAAAGCGTTTCACATCGCCGGTTAGTTGTCAGGTCCCGCACCGACCCACAAACCGCCGACTCCGCTGAAGGTGAGGCCACTGCTCAGGAGCCTCAGTGTGCCGTGTCAGGCACAGCGGACCACCGGCGGAGATGTCACGAGTGGCACGTGTCGGGCATCTGGCCCTGGCCGTGGCAGGTACGGGTACCACTTGGTGTCGGCTGAGCATGACCTCACGAGTGTCAGCAGTGACCTCTCGAGCCGTGGGAGGTGCGGGTACGACTTGGTGTCGGCTGAGCATGACCTCACGAGTGTCAGCAGTGACCTCTCGAGCCGTGGGAGGTGCGGGTACGACTTGGTGTCGGTTGAACATGACCTCACGAGTGTCAGCAATGACCTGACGGGTGTCAGCAGTGACCTCACGAGTGTCAGCTGTGATCTCACGAGTGTCAGCTGTGACCTGCCGAGTGTCAGCAGCGGCCTCACGAGTGTCGGCAGTGACCTGACGAGTGTCAGCAGTGGCCTGACGAGTGTCAGCAGTGAACTGACGAGTGTCATGTATCGCGTCGCTGGCCGTGACCGTGGGAGGTGCGGGTATGCCTTGTCGGACTGTGGCTGGAGCCGGCTAGTGGACGCTGGTCCCATTGACGGATAGCGTGGCGTGCAGGCGCCGAGCCGACGCTCGCTGCTGTCCCAATCGTCGTCAGTGGTCGCCGCCACCGGTGGGGATTTCCCGCCAGCGTGTGACGCTTCTTCCCCGTTGCAGGTGTACGGGCTGGTTGAGAAAGCATGAGTTCGGCCATTTCGTCCAGCGTGCGACCAGTATCGCATGAACAACAGGTGGGCGGACCTGAGTGGCATTGAGAGTTCCAAATGTTTTGTTTTCCTGTGGCGTCAGCTATGTCGGACGCGTATGGCACCACTGGTAGCGTTTAACATCGACATGTGTTCATGGACCAACCATCGAGGCGACTGACCTCCCCCTCCCATGTCGGCTAGCTGCCTGTACTACTCACTCCTATCTCTAATGGAACAACCATCGAGGTAACGGATGTAGATGTAGTGGAGAGCCCTTTATTAAATGTACTTAACCGTAGGGTAGATCAATTTATCAGGTTCGATAATCTTATTTTTGTATTAAAAGCTGTGTAGTGGGGAGATTGCAATTTGGGGATTGAGTGGGATTGATGATAATAGGTCTTAGATCATGCTTATGAATGTAAAATTATGCTAGTAGCATATGTGAATGCCAGTTGATGCATTACCTTCCTTTGGGTATGTTATGGTGATGGGACTGACCAAGGCAATGCATTGGGTGGACAGTTTCCTTAGAACTCAGAATGTAATATTGACTAGGGCGTTTTAACATCTTTTCCTCATTTTATAGTATCTTCCATTTATGGGCTTAAATCAGATGACCCATGTGGTTCTTATTAAGCTTGACACTTTATAACTGTATGATTAGCAAGAATCCATGAAATGGGGGAAACTAGCAGATTCACTCATCAACATGTTATTTTCATGCAGCATGCTGGCTAATGGTAAGCAAAAACATTGGGTCATGAAAAGTGGTGCATGGCTTCTGAAAAATAGGATGGTTAAATAAAACTCCATTGCCGAATCCAGCTACCTGTCACAATACTCCATAGTTTTGATATGTTGCATGGGACACAAATGCACCTCCCCTCCAGGATTGAAAAAATGGCTTCGTCCTGACTGTTTGCCACCCAGCAAATTATTATCTCGGGGAAATTGTCCACTCTTTTTTGCCACAAGATGAAGTGAGTTGTTTGAATAAAATGGCTAAACGCTATCGTTGTTTGATAGAGACGCCCAAAGCTGATTGCCAAGCACAAAAAAAGAGATATTTTCGTCAGAAACAGACACAAAATCATTTTCTCCTACTTGAAATCCTGCTAATGTTCCTCTCCAAATTCATGATTCCAATTCGTAAATCAAACCCTCTTCCCCTCCATCATTATGAATTTGGCAATGTTTAATCATTGTTATTATAGCATTGGTGTGGTAAAATCTGCATGAAGTTTGGTTCCCTCAGCTTTTGAACAGGCCGTTCAGTTGTTGTATTGCCCCACTGCACTGGTATAATGGTGCCCTGCACCAGAAATGCTTGGTGTAATCATGATGTCACAATGCCCTGAAGTTACATGCGCTGGTGAATTGTGAGATATAGATGGCTGCATGCCAGATTGGTAATCCACGATTACACATTCATTTAGAGGTCTTGCTGTCAATTATTAATATGTGACAGCCTAATAGTGTGTGATATTCTGTAGGTGATAGTCTTGGTACTTTTTCACCGGAGTACACTTTCCTGCATGTGGCCCATTTATGTGGTCTGTCGTGTTATACTCACTTCAGAAACGTACCTTCTCGGTGAGCAGTTGAGCAGGCTCTGTATACGAGTCGGGACTCCGCATAGTCCGAACAGCTGGTGGTGTCTGGAGTGGGATTCAGAGGGCCACCGTACCCCAGACTGAGAGCTGTAGTCATAAGACCTCGTGTGAGTGGGATTCAGAGGGCCACCGTACCCCCAGACCGAGGGCTGTAGTCATAAGACCTCGTGTGAGTGGGATTCAGAGGGCCACCGTACCCCCAGACCGAGGGCTGTAGTCATAAGACCTCGTTGTGTAAGTGGGATTCAGAGGGTCACCGTACCTCCAGACTGAGAGCTGTAGTCATAAGACCTCGTTGTGTGAATGGGATTCAGAGGGCCACCGTACCTCCAGACTAAGAGCTGCCGAGGGACGAGTTTTCGGTGGCTCCCTCGGCAGACCGAGTCGCGTGCTCGAGATGGGTCTGCACTGAGGGCCGGCACCGTTTGTGTTTACCCGGTCCCAGCCCTGGCGCGAGTGGATACTTTTTTTTGTTCCGTATTTAGAGGAAGGGTTGTTTTTTGTTGGCTACTTTTTGTGAGCCCGGCCGTTTTTTTCACCGGTTTAGCGGCGTCCCACGCCTGGGAATGCGTGCATTCCAGTGAGCGGCACGCTGGGGACGAGGGCCGACGCTACCGGGTTTACAAGTGGGTAAAAACGATCCGGCCCGCCTGTGCCAGCTTCTAGCGCCGACTTGCCACACCGACTTGCTTCCCATGAAAAATCATCAGGTGAGAAAAATAATTACCTGCAATAAGACCACCACCGAATACAAATCAGCTCTGACTTTTTACATGGCGTCAATTTCAAATGAAATTTAACGTGCTAACGAATTAATATAAGCTCAGAATGACACCCAGTTGTATGTCGCGCTGACGGTTGGATGCATCCATGTTGAGCTAGCATATCCGGAGTAAAGAAAGGCTGACACTGTTAGGCGCGTGCATTCCCCCGAATAGAAAGGCTCTACACATATAAATACACACACAAACACATTAATGCGTATAATAAATATATATATATATATATATATATATGTGCGCATATATATTTATGCATACATGTATATATGTAGCGAATATATTCATTGATTGCATGCATGTGAAACCAACCTGCATGTCGAAAACATATCTATGTGAGGAGCAAAAGACTGTTTGGCTTGACGTAATGACCGGAGGTTTGTGGAGTATCTAGTAACTCCTGGTCCGTTGTGCCAGGAGTTACCGCCGCGAGTGTCAAGTGCGGACAGTAGTTACCCGGTCTGACAGTGCGCGATAGCTCCCCTCCCCGGTCGGCAACCCTCCATACAGCCGCCCATTTTTTGTCGCTTCCCAGGGGTGGGGACGGGACTGCCGGCCGGTGTGAGATGGGTGGAGCCCGAGGCCGATCCAGTGGCCGACTGCTACTCGTGTCCAGTTGTGAACGGGTTGTCGAGGCGGGTGGTCGGACCAACAGCGGGGCCATGTCACACGTGAACCCGGCCGCTGTGCTCTCCATGATGCGTCGTATCCTTGACTCCGCCAAGCCGACGGTAAGGCGACAGCTGCCCGACTCGTGAGTTGCCGTCGGCTCACTGCAGCCCAGGTCACCCCGCCGTCCTTGCCATGTCAAATGTAACGGGCCCAGCGGTCATGTGCTGTGGCCCCATCGGTCGTGTGACATGGGTCCAACGGTCATGTGCCGTGAGCCCAGCGGTCATATGCTGTGTACGACAGAGATACGATAATACGGAATCTCAAATTGCACTTTCCAGTTAATTCTAAGTACTATATAACAGAGCGGTGCATTGTCAAACATCACCATTTAACCTCTAAATGAGAAATATGAGGAGATATTTTTCTGGAGGGGATAATTGTATGGATACCCATAATATAACAGCAACCTATGCATAATCCTTTCCCTAGTTCCTTCAGACAGATAGGGCTGCTGTGTCACCTCAGACGTCACTAAGCATAGCCCGGCACGGACATCACCGGCTTAGCCCGATACACCACGTTTCAACTGTTTCAAATTGACTGCATCCCTCCAAGCAGTCATTTACACCCTCGCAATAACGCAAATGTATACAGGGCTCATACATCCCTGAAATACCCGTATACGTTCCTGCTGCGTCCATGTGTACAGGGTACCTATATAAGCAGGGCCGTCGATTTGTATCCTTTTGTGGGGGTCATGGTCCCACCAATATTGATTTGGGCCCCCGCCAATAAGCCATGCTGTTTTTATGTTCATAAGAAAGCTAAAGGAAAAAAAGGAAAAACAGGAAAAAAAGAAGAAAACATCATGCAGTATAGAAAACTTAGTTGATATCAACCAGAGTATTTTGTACTGTAAAGAAACAGATTAGGTTTATATAGTGGACTGACTCTCCACCTTTTGCTGCAAAATTGAAAATTGTGCAAAAAAACACCAACAAAATAACTGGATTTCCCTCCACTGTGGAAGTACAACTTGCATCATAAAATGCTGATATTAGCAAATGCTGATGGATTCAGGGGCGTCAATTTGTATCCTTTTGTGGAGGCCATGGTCCCACCATTGTTGATCTTGACACCCTCAATGTTGATTTGGGCCCCCAATAACCACTGCTATATTTATGCTGATAAGAAAGCTAAAGGAAAAATTAATAGCACCATGCTACTTAGAATACTTAGTCGATGCCAACCAACACACTTTGTAATGAAGTGGAACAGATTTGGATTGGATAGTGGATTGACCATCCACTTCATTGATGACTATTAGTCATTGAGATAGCGGATATACAGACTATATTTATCTTCAGAGCCAGGCCATCACACCATAAGCTTGATATTTACATAAGTAGGTACCTACCCACCTGTATGCCCAATGACAATGTGCATATATTCAATAATATGGGCATCACAGGCAATAATACCCAATGTATCTGATAGCTTATGATACCATGAAAGAAGAAGTGAGCAAGAAGCTGCATGCACACTTATGATTTCTATTCTTGAAGAAAGCAAGCAGGCAGGCAGGTGCTAAGCCATAGCTTACAAGAGCAGTTATGCAAGGTCAGATCTTATCACCAAATAAATGAAATGGCCGTTCTTCAGAAGATCCAAATTCGTAGCATCCAAGGATGTTCAGTTACATAATAACAGAGTCTAAAGTTCAATTTGCGGTTGCGATCGACAAATATGGCAGAGGTAAGACAGTTGTGGTGCAACAGCGCGCAGTGTTGAACCTGGTGGCCAAACTCATGTGACGTCGATCTGATTCGTTTTTTTGTACTTCATACCTTTTGATATATATGCCGATTGATATGGTTATCGAACAACTTGCGGATATTTAATGTGGTTTTAAAACGATTTGCTGATATGTAATTCCCAAATCAACTGTAGATGAAGAAGTTGGTAGGTACGCTTCAACAAGTCTAGTCCATGTTTTTTCTGATTTGTGATCAGGATTTTTATGTTAATACCACACAACTACCATATTTGTCTTCGAGAAGAGTTGGTTTAGTTTGTATTTATTTATATTTGTATTCTACTGCTCTTTGCTTTCTCTGCCCAACATTGGGGCACCCAATGTTGCATTTATGTCAGGGGCTGGCATACTCTTCGGTAAATTTACAGCTTAAGGTAATTTCTGATTTTTCCGATTTCTTTAATGCAATGTTTAGAAGTGTGATGAACTTGCTGCGAGCACTCCTTTTGGTAAATTTGTGTTTTAAGGCGTTTTATGAATTCTTGGAATTTAGCATTTCAGTGCAATGTTTATGAATGTGACTAAGATGATGGACCACTCATTTTCTGTACAAATGCTACTTTTCAGGTGGTGAGCAAAATATCACCAAAAAGGGCTTTGAATTAGGCGACATAGGATAACAAATAAAAAACATTAAAAAAAACAAATGAAGCATAGCACTAACCTAACCTAAATTTGGAAAAAGGAAACCAACACATGCATTTGAAAGATGTCAAGCAGTATATTTTCTTCTTTGATTTTTTTTTAACCTAACCCAACCTAACCTAGCCAACATAGCAGCTTAAAAAAGCTCCATTTTCTTTTTAATTTGGGACAAGTTTTGAGAGAAAAAAATTTCAACTTCAAAACATCCAAACTAACCTAGCTTAACCAAACCTAGCCAATTTGTTTCTTTTACAGAGGCAAATGTTGGTACAAACTTGTCCTGTCACCACCTTAAAGCACAACAATCCTGTTAGGTTAGGTTCAGTGAGGTTTTTCGTTTGTAAAATTTCAAGAAAATAAAATAAACCGCCTGATATTTATCACAATTTTGTTTTACAATTTGTTTCTCCAAAACCAAGTTACGCTATGTTAAGTTAGGTTATGTTGTATTTTTAATATATTTATTTTTATGCCATGCTACCTAACTCAAAGCCCATGTACACAGAAAATGAGTGGTCTCATCATCTTAGTCACATCCATAAACATTGCATTGGAAGTATATATTCCAAACATTCATAAAGCACCTAAAAGCACAGATTTAGCATCCTTTCCTCCATAAATGCATGCTTATCAATTTGGAGTAAAAGTAGCACCCAAGAGGACTTGGAATTAGGTAATGTAGCATAAAACAAAGTTCAAGAAAGATGTAAGATAACCTTACATAACCTGACCCTACTTTCCATGCAAGAAATGAATTGCTTTTCATTCAAATTCTCAATCAAATTTATAAAGTATTTTCAACTTAAAAAACCTAACCTAACCTAATCTAAACTGGCTTGAACTCTTTTTTTGTATATTCTTTTTCTCGAATTTTCCTTGCTCCAAATTTTGTTTTTCCTCACAACAAAGCCT
Organism: Imbricaverruca yamaguchii; assembly: GCA_034440575.1. NCBI lineage: Eukaryota > Metazoa > Arthropoda > Thecostraca > Neoverrucidae > Imbricaverruca > Imbricaverruca yamaguchii. The sequence continues at coordinate 178,280 of JAOTOL010001246.1, forward strand.
AACCTCTCCTGACTTAACCAGACCTGACCCATTTGCATGTTTCATGGAGATAAAATGTGTGGAAAACTTGTCTGGTGGTTACCCTAAACTCAAATATTGCATGGTTTTTTTTGGGTCATTTTAAAGTTTACGGTAATCCCTGACTACTTTGATTTTTTTAAACGCAGTATTCATTAATGTGCTGAATATGATGTGACCACTAATTTCCTCTGGAGATGCACACTTTTCAATTTGGAGGTTAAATGACACCCAAAAAGGGACACAAATAATTTCTTTGAACCATATGTTATATCCTTTACAGTGCTGCTCCATCCACCTCCATCTCCAACCCCGATCAAACTTCATGAGCGCATCTATCTCCAAAGCAGCCGCCGGAGAAGGTATGTATTGCTGCATAACTACTGTGATCTGAATTCCATGGTATTCATGTTGCCTTATATTCCGTCCTTGCCAATCCATGTATCAGATGTTTGACTTCCTTCAAACTGTCTGAAGAACTTGGGAGTTTAAATCACGTGTGAGTGATGAAACAAATGAACTATTCCTGGATTCTTATGTTGCAGCATTGCATTGCACAGTGGCATACCGAATGGGGACATTGTGGGCAGTCCCTGACAGGTTGTGGGGCCCCAAGAATCCGCCGAGCTCAGGAAAAAATGCGTCATGCTCCCTAGAAATCCCCCTTGGTCCCCAAAAAATCGCACCGTGGCTCAGAAATTCACATTGGGTGCCCCCAAAAAGTCGCGCAGAAGCCCCTGATAATGACACTGGGGCTTCAGAAGTTTTCTCCTGAGTGTTGTGGTGTTCAAGAAAATCACGACGGGGCCACAAACGGTCGGGCCGGTGCCTTGTGAAAATAACGCTGAGCCTTTGGGTACCAAGAATTCTCGTTCGGGGTCCTGGAAATCACTAGATGCATGGCAGGTCACACCGGGGCTTTAAAAGTCTCCCTGGGATAACCCAACAAATGAAGCCGGGAAACGAAAAACAGACCGGACACGAAAAATCAGTCTTGGAACTAAATGTTCCACAACAATGGCTCCAAAGTTCATAAAATGTGTTGCCCTCCCCCCAAAAAAAGTGTCGTAGCCACTAAAACTAGCGTAAGGTATCAAAACAAGTGACCACGGTGCCCAAAGAATCGCACTTAGACCAAACAACTCGGGCTGCTTCATTTGAAAATCTCGCTGGAGCCAAAACACCGCGCCGGAGCCCCACACGTCGCAGCTGGCTTCCCAAGAACCAATATCCACCCGCAATGTCACCCTGCGAGCAGAAAAATTGCGTCAACGATCCACAATAAGAAGGCGTCGGACCTCGGAAGAGATCCTGCTGTGGCAGCGAAAAAAAATGAGCCACCGCGAGCCCGAATAATCGTACTGGGGCCCAAAAATATCCTGCAGAGGGCTTACAGAAAATGAACCTGACGCCAGAAATCACAAGGGGACTCTTTCGAGTCGACCAGAGCACCGGAAACAAATCAGAATAGGTCCCGAAAGAAAATTATCCGAAGGGCCTTTCTGCTCTCGATGGTGCCAGCTGCGGGAAAACAACGCTGAGCAGCCGCAGTGGCGTACCAAGGGGAAAAATGCTGCCCCACATCCTGAAGGAGTATGCTCCCAAGAATCGCGCCGGTTCCCAAAAAATCGCAGCTGGGCCCTATAAATTTGCATGAGGGGCCCAGAATTCGCGTAGCGGGCTGTGAATACAGTGGGCACCGTAACACTTACACCAGGCTCCCAAAAATTTGCATCTGATTCCACGAAAATCGCGCTGGGGTGGAGCTAATTACAACACGCCCTGATAACTGGCGACGATGCCCCCAAATATCGCGTACTGGACCCCAAATTCCGGCGGTAGTACCAAAAATTTTGGTCGAGGCATCACAAATACTCCTCTGCAAGCACAGCGTTGCCCGACAAAACACATCTGAATTCGATAAAAAGTAAGCCGGTGCCCTCTAAAATAAGGAGAAATTCCGAAGGATATATGTCCGAGTCAGGAAAATTACTCCTAAGCTCCAAGCATGCCCAAGATGCCTTCAAAAATAGCGTACGGCCACGAAAAAAAGCGCATAGGAGTTGAAAAATTGCGGCGAGACACGTAGCGCCAGGTGCCAGAGAAATCATGCCCAAACTCGAACTTTAAAAAAAGAATTCAGAAGTCACGAAAAGTTGCGTCGAACCCAGAAAACTGTTCCGAGTCCCCCGGAACTATGCACCTGGGAACGAAATGTCGCACCGTGACCCCGGAAATTATACCGAAGGAACCAAGGTTATGCTGGGGTTCCACATATGTGCAATAAATAAACGCCTCAAATAAACAGCGAAGCCCTGAAAACACAACGGGAGGCCGAAAATGCGCCGGGCCCTCCAAAGCCCGAGTTTCGCAAAAAGCGGCAGGGCCTTAAAATATGGTTGGACCCCAAAAAGCGAATTGGTCGTAAAAAGGAACAAAAAAATCGGGCACGAAATAAAGACATCGGGGTCTTCGAAAGCGCACCGATGCCTCAAGCGTGTCACCGCTGTACAAAAAAAAGCAACAAAGCTCTAAAAAGTAGCCGGGTCTCAAATATGTGCCAGGCCCATACAAAATTGGCTGTAGCTCTAAAACACATCCGTAGACGAATAAAAACACAACTGGTAAAGCAGCTAACACCTAGCTAGGGTCTCGGCTCGGTGAACAATTTTGGAGCATATTTGACCTAAGATATGAGGTGCACCAAAGCTCAGTGCATCATAATTCCTTAACCACGAGCAAATGTGGGAAGAAGAAAACTAATACATGGAATTGAATTCATCGAATTTTCTAAGCGAGCCGCCATACCAGTAAATCCACATGCCAAATATGGCACAAGACTATCGTGTGACAGCAATCAGCAAAACGTTGGAGACCTAGCAGAAACTGGAGAAGCGCACGTAGTGTGGCGGATGCGCCGAGTGCGCAAGATGCGCAAGGTACATGTGTACGACTGTTGGCGTTTTAGCGACCCTGCGTGAGTAATCGGAATGCGTGAAATCGGGAAATTTTACACTTTTTGCGACTTGTACCGGTGTAATTTCAGCGATGTCATGTGACTTATCAAGTGATACGAACACAATATCCTTTGAACAGAATCGGGGAGTTCGTGTTGAAATCCGGTGATTCAGAAATGATGGTGGCAGATTTGGCCCCCTCGACAGGGCAGCTAAGTTGGTCAGTAATTATTCTTTAAAAATAAAATAACATAGTATCTCACTGACAAACATAGTGGTCCGTGGACTTTTTAAAAAAATGGAACCTGTGCGACAATTCCAAATCAGTTTGCCCACCCCCATCGCAAATACCAGGTACGCCACTGTCATGGCATGATACAATTTGGCCTGTTGATGGCCCTAATCCGCCGCAATAGACTCAGCAGCCCCGGTCCACCACGGTGGAAGGTGTACTCAGCGACCCTGGCCCGCCACAGTGGACGCCGGACGGTGTGTACTTCACGGTCCTGGTCCGCCATAGTGAACGGCGTGCTCCTTGGGCACTCGTCCGCCACAGTAGACAGTGTGCTCCGCGGCCCTGGTTCGCCACAATGGACTTCATGGTTGGAGATAATAGGCTTTTCCTGGATTTTTCCCATCCGTAGCATGATTCTCTTCACAAAATTATTATCCGTGTTTTCCATTTGGACGTTTAATGGTTTTATTCGACAATGAAGTGCCCTGTGGTAAAGTGCTCCAGATTTACTGGAAACTGCAGTGATATTCTGATGTCATAGGTGTGAATGAAAATATCCTCCCCGACCCTGAACTCGTCCAATCACAACTTTGGCTTCGCCCCTCCCTAATGTTAGTCGCCAAGGAAATACTTTCACCCATTGTCGTCACAGTTCAGGTATGCTGTGCTCTGATGCTCCATCAAGGCCGGTGTGTTTTAGCCTGCATCTAATCGCTGAAACATTTTTATTTAAGCCGGTGTGTGCTTGTTGGTGTGTGGAGTGAGGGGAAGGCGCTGACGGTGACGATGTCGATATATCCGAGCACACTGTATGAAACTGCAGTCGCATGCCGTTACTCAGAGTTGTTATGTTGACATGCACTGTGTACCGCTCTTTTAATTATGTGACTTCACCAGTTATTGGACGATTTTCCTCGTTCGTGAGTAAGCTGAATAAACATAAACATATACATCGTCGAGTACAAGCTCAGAAATTCTGAGATCTGAAAATATAGTGTGTGAAATCCGATGAGTTTTTGGCTGGGGGAGGGTGGGGGTACGTGCGTTGGCACTTCACCCCCCCCCAATGTTTTTCAAAAATCGACACCCCTGTTTATAAGCATACCATGTGTACACTTCTAGCCTTCACACGGCAGCTTGGCTGGAGTGGCAGCACGTGTACCAATATAATTTTCAATCGTTAATGTTTGCTGGAGCCAGGCTGGAGCAACATTGTCGAACCGGCGATCGATCAATGCATTTTTGAGCAGATCGAGGCAAAAAAAACTTGAGCATCCTGAGCTACTTGCTTGAAAAGTATCCTTCGTAAAGCTACATGACTCAACGGTCGACGTGTCGTAAAACCAATAACCACCGGTGACCATCGACCCGACCATTGGCTTAGGACCATCAATGCATTACCAATTGTTTAAGTAGCCCCACGCCGCGGGTTGATTGATGGGCGAAGGGCAGTCTTGATGGTACCAAAAGTATTTTCGATCGGATAAATCTAAAGGAGCCGTAGACATCGCAACGATTTAGGCTATTCGTGCATATGACTTTCAGCCGGATAATGAAGCATTACAGTGACGTAAATGGAGTGAGAAGCAGAGCAGATTTTCTTGGTCACGGTATGCATCACTCTTGTCACAGTGGCGGCGCCCGAAGGGCAACGGGTGATGGGTTTGAAAAAGTGTATCCGGTACATCTGGTCGATGTAATGCAAACAATGGCATTTCGTCATTTCACCCGTTTTCCCGCATCAGACCCAATCTTGATTACCGGTGATAAAGGCCGCGTTCACTTTCCGCGCATCCCCCGTGTGCACGTGCTACGTGCGGTAGAACCGTTCGCGCCGTCGAGCTTGGACATTCTCGTGACTACAGCGGGGTGTCGGTTTCATGTTGATCGGTTTATTGGTTCGTGAGTTATACCAGTTGAGACCGAGCCGATTCGCCACACACAGTTTGGTCATATTCCGAGCGGTTGTTTCACGTGTTAATTCTATGGAGGATTGTCGATTTTCCAGAAACTTGACCTTTCGCCACATGCAGGTGTTTCTCTTGAAACTCATTGACTCGATTGCACCGAAATTGTGCTCGACGGATAGCCAACATTGTTCTCTTTTGCTTGGTACCAAGTACGCCTGGATGTCGTTCACCTGTTCCTTGCCAATCCTTGGTATGCACGACTCAAAATTGTCGTTGACAATTTTTGACCTCATGTTAAGCCTATGGGAGTGTCGCGTGAATTTTGAGCAAATAGCACACGCTCGCGACACCCCAAGGCAACGAAACCGAACTGTGCGCGACGTCCATTCGTTGTCTGAGCGGAGTAAAAATTTCAAGCGACCGCGCCCAATCATTTTACTTGTATACGGTGGCCATTGACTCGAGTCTTACCTGTCGCTACTCTTCGCCCGCGGCCAATCGGCATGAGAGATTGGCAACGCTACATGACTCAACGGTCGACGTGTCGTAAAACCAATAACCACCGGTGACCATCGACCCGACCATTGGCTTAGGACCATCAATGCATTACCAAGTGTTTAAGTAGTCCCACGCCACGGGTACACTCATTGGTTCCTCGAGAACCAAATTTAATGTAATTTAAAATGAGCCATCTTTTAACCATTTGACAAATTTCACCACCTTGCTCGCAGCCGTTTTCCCGATAAGATGCACGACACTGGCGGCGGCGGCGGCTTCCGAACCAAACTATCAAAACAGCCAACCCACAACAGCAGCCAACCTATCGCAATTCTGCAGTGCAACTCGTATAACCGAGATCGATGATGGCAGAATGTTAAGGTGGTTTGGAAGGGCAGCAGATCAAAGATTGAGGGGAGGAAGGGAAGAGAGCCGCCACCACACTGTACCGTTGGCCGTGTTGGTGGTGATCGCCCTGTGGTTGTTCCGGGGCCCCCGGCACCCCAGCCGCCACCACACTGTACCGTTGGCCGTTCGGTCCGGCAGGGGTCCGAGGGGAGGCGCACAGGCGCCGGCCGCCCCCTCGGCCACTGTCCGGAGGTGCCTTGTTTACGCGTCTGTTTCTCGGAATGTGGCTATTTCTGGAGTCTGGCAAACAGTGGCCTGACACAGATGCGGTGCGCACCCCTGAGGACTCAGGCCGTGATGCTGACGTGATGTTGGCGTGCCGTTGGCGTGCCCTTGACGTGCCGTTGACGTGATGTTGGCGTGACGTTGACATGACGTTGACGTGATGTTGACGCAATGTTGACGTGGTGTGGACGCTGAGCGACGCCTGTACCCGCCTGTGGTGTGGACGCTGAGCGACGCCTGTACCCGCCTGTGGTGTGGACGCTGAGCGACGCCTGTACCCGTCGCCGAGAGTGGATGCGTCACCACGCGGTGCGCCGCTGAACGACAGATGCGTCATGTCAGGGCTCCATCTGCAGCGAGACAGATGCCAACTAGCAGCAGGTGCTTACAGCAGCAACTCTGCACGACGGAACTGGTGGAGGCCGCGTTAGATTGTACCGGCGGCCGCCGTCAAGGGCGCAAGCTCGCCGTCAGACACCGTTTCCGTCAAGTCGGACGCGCAAGATTATTAATCGGCAGTTAGAGCACGAGCCCGAACCAGCGGCAGACGAGCCTGTCAAACAGCGCGCCCTGGCCGTCATCACAACACGACACTGGCGGCAGTGTTGCCGGCGCAACCAATGGGCGCAGTGGAAGGGCATCGCTGGCGGCAGCCCCTCACCATTATTTGTGTACCCTGCTACAGGCCGCAGCCGGCGGCGGGCTGAGCCGCAGTAGCCACTGTCCTGCCAGTGCCAGTGGTCAGACGGAGCTGGTGCGGTGGTGCTAGTGGTCAGACGGAACTGGTGCGGTGGTGCCAGTGGTCAGACGGAGTTGGTGCGGTGGTGTTAGTGGTCAGACGGAACTGGTGCGGTGGTGCTAGTGGTCAGACGGAGCTGGTGCGGTGGTGCTAGTGGTCAGACGGAACTGGTACGGTGGTGCCAGTGGTCAGACGGAGTTGATGTGGTGGTGCCAGTGGTCAGACGGAGTTGGTGTGGCGGTACCAGTGGTCAGACGAAGTTGATGTGGTGGTGCCAGTGGTCAGACGGAGTTGGTGTGGCGGTGCCAGTGGTCAGACGATCTCAGTAATCTACTAAGCGTGTACTGCGTCTGTTATTCCCCGCGTTAACCTTGGAGGCCCAACGTTTGGGAGCAGCACATTGTGCACGTGGACTGACTGACCGGGGATCCGTCAGCTGTGGAGAGCAGCACATAGCGCACGTGGACTGACTGACCGGGGATCCGTCAGTTGTGGAGAGCAGCACATAGTGCACGTGGACTGACTGACCGGGAGCCTGCTGTCGGGACAACACGTGAGTAAGTCAGTCCAATTATTCCGCGGTCCTCAGTCTGCAGCGTGTGAAGTCTCATGAAAGAGCACACATCACCCATAATTGCAATGTTGCCGATTCTGTATCTCCTGGAAATTGTAGTTACCTAACCAGAAAACACACCTCGCCCAAGTCTAATGACATTGGAATGCTCAATTACTTGCTGACATGGGTGGAAAAACTCTTCAGAATGTCTGCATAAGTTTCCATTTTGATCATATTCTATAAATTTGGAATGAATTGCATTGACCATCTATTTATTTTTGCGCTGGGCTCTTTGAGCACCAATATTTGGTCTGAGTGTGAATCACTTGCACCCTACACGTCACGAGTAGGCGACGCATACCTTGGCGGTCATGTGTAGGTTACGTACACCTTGACGAATCTCGTGCACCTTTCGTGTTCTATTTTGCGAAATTACCTACCTCTTATTAAGGAGCACAATCAGATTTGGCACAGAGGCGAACCAAGCTACAGGTGGACAACGGAGCCAAGCTCTTCCAAGGGGCAGATTTTTCCGAAATTTTGCCGAAATCTGGCTATAAAATGGCATTTTCTTGAAGTCTAGGTGCATTGTATTAGAGATATATTGTCTGAAGCATACCCGACGAATGCTACCTGTTTAGATGCGGAGGAGTGCTTCGAAATGGGCCATGTCACCGCCCCAAACCAGGCTTCTGGATCCACCCCTGATTGCGCAGCACCATTTAAACTCTAGACATGCGTAAAGGCTTCACCAATAGATCCGACTGCAATAAGTGTAGAAGACAGCGTAGGCACATTAAAATTGAACACACCTATGCCAAATTGGTTGGGTTATTTTCCCACGTCTTAGAGTCCAACCATGCTTCATTGCGTTTCCGTGGCGATAGTTTGCCCTAATCAATGGCAGTTGGCAGCATCAGCCACATAGCAAAGCTCGCAGTTGGTGGTCTGTTTGAAGAAAATTAGAACTGCAATTATAAAATGGTCGCAGAAAAAACTAATGGTCCAAATTGTATTCGGCTGCGTTAAACGTGTTTCACCAACGTTGTACTTTCTGTCTTGGAAGGTCAAGCCGTCGTAGGGAGTGTGTATAATGACGTCATGCATTTGTAAAAGTAGTTCACTTATTAAATAGTGTTGTGGATGCACTTAAAATAGGCAATGCTGCTAAATAACTCCAATTTCATTGTAGTTTCATAATTATGTGATAGGCGCTCGACATTTGTAAATTTTGAAAGGTGCTATAAATTGTTAAAATATTGTGATGTTCATCCACCACAGCCCTTCGTGCCAACGAATCAAGAACAAAACGAGATTGCAGCGGAGAACCTCGTCGACGTCTAACAGTAGTTGGCCAGTCTTGTTATTTTTGGGTAATATCAATATGAGCCATGATATACTAAATGCAAAACTTAAAATATATTACCACCATGTGGTTATTTTTAACGTATTCACCTAAGAAGGTACCCCGGAAGTATTGACATTTGCATTGGAAATTAAATAGTGGTAGTACCTGCTACAATATTATTAGTTTAGGTTGACTGGCAAAGCATGTACATAAAACTGATAAAATCCGGCATTTTCGCCAAAACAAAAGCCTAGATTTGTGCTCATGTAGGTATTACCTAGGAACAAATCCTAGATTTGTGCGCATTTAGGTATTACCTAGGAACAACACTAAATGAGCTTGGCGACGACCATTCCATGTTAATTTATTTACCAGGAAAACTCGGCCTTTGCGGTCGGCTGGCGCATTTATTCTATCCTCAGTAAATCTAGTTAGTTATTTTGATTTAGAGCGCACGGACTATTAAGGTAATTTTGCGCCCATAGCCTCAGTAAATCATCATTTAAGAAGAAGCATACCTCCCATGATAGCATATACTAAAAATGTCGGACAAAAACATAGAACAGAAGCACAATAATCACTATAGGGGGAAAAAGCAACCTTAGGCCAGAAATTTACGCGTTTGTACAATTATGGCACAGCCGCGGCAAATGGGAGATGGCGAGATGGCGCGCCGGACGACCATCTCACAGCGTTATGGGAGATGGCGCGCCGGACGACCATCTCACGTTAGGGAGATGGCCGACGTTATGGAGATGCGCGCCGGACGACCATCTCACAGCGTTATGGGAGATGGCGCGCCGGACGACCATCTCACAGCGTTATGGGAGATGGCGCGCCGGACGACCATCTCACAGCGTTATGGGAGATGGCGCGCCGGACGACCATCTCACAGCGTTATGGGAGATGGCGCGCCGGACGACCATCTCACAGCGTTATGGGAGATGGGGCGCCGGACGACCATCTCACAGCGTTATGGGAGATGGCGCGCCGGACGACCATCTCACAGCGTTATGGGAGATGCGCGCCGGAGAATGCGCCGGACGACCATCTCACAGCGTTATGGCGCGCCGGACGACCATCTCACAGCGTTATGGGAGATGGCGCGCCGGACGACCATCTCACAGCGTTATGGGAGATGGCGCGCCGGACGACCATCTCACAGCGTTATGGGAGATGGCGCGCCGGACGACCATCTCACAGCGTTATGGGAGATGGCGCGCCGGACGACCATCTCACAGCGTTATGGGAGATGGCGCGCCGGACGACCATCTCACAGCGTTATGGGAGATGGCGCGCCGGACGACCATCTCACAGCGTTATGGGAGATGGCGCGCCGGACGACCATCTCACAGCGTTATGGGAGATGGCGCGCCGGACGACCATCTCACAGCGTTATGGGAGATGGTGCGCCGGACCACCATCTCACAGCGTTATGGGAGATGGTGCACCGGACGGTTGTTTGATGTACATTGAGTAGAAGAGCTGCATGACAGAAAGGCCAGTGGCATACTATGCATCCTATGGTCTGTTCCCGGGCTCCCAACAGGCATAGATTGAGCTTCAGCCAAAAGACGTATTCTCGGTTTAGGCACGGTAACGGACAGTAGTTTATCCTTTGTTTCACGATTTATGCCCTCCACGTACAGTAGCTATTATGGAAACTTAGCTGTTGGCGGTGGTGTGGTTGCTGTTTGGTTAAAATATGTAATACGGTGTCATTCTCTGTTGTTTGCGTGTAACAGTGCATATAAGTAATACCTTTGCTTTTTGTCTTGAGGGGCAAATGAACCCTACCGTGCAACAGCTATTGGAGGATGAAGAAGACATGTTTGAAGCTATGTTTTATAATTCCGACACCTAACGGAGCTGACACACAGTGTATGGCGATGGCTTGTGCTGCTTCGGCAGTTTAAAAAAAAATCCAGTGGCCGATTAAGAAATTTGCAAGAGGGCAGGGGTGGCCGTGTAGAGAGAGGGGCGCCATTTCCTCGGGGGGACTACTGCGAAAGTCACTGGACGCTGTCCTTCGGTAGAACATTCGTTGAGCGAGGGGGAGTGGCTGCATTCGAGCATACTGAAGAGGTGTCTTTTCCTCCGAGACTGGCACATTGGGCCGAACAATCCACTTGGTGAAGGGCACTCAAGTAGTTCGGTGTACTCCAGACTCCCCGGATGAATTATCTTCTACCCGTCAGAGGTGAGCCACCTTTCCATGTGGAGGGCACACACAGCCCCTGTAACCGACCCTGATGCATATATGCATACAAACAAAAAGCATGAACCCATACCAGCAAGCAAACCCTCTCAAATGCATGCAGCTTAGCGCACACAAGAGAAACCACAATTTGGTCACGAAATTTAACACGCCCGGCTCCCAATTGCGCATTGAATGCTCCCTCAGTGTTCTGTGGACGGTGTAGCGTGACTTATGACACAAACATGGGTGACTGCGCATATGCATCACCTATCCCATGCCCCTTGCATTTCGTATACAAGCAGTCATACAATGCAGAAGTGCGAAACACACGATCTATGGACTGTGCTCCTGACAGAAACTAGGCTAGGGATATTTTGAAGCTGAACACCACTGTTGCGGCGCATTTGTCGTATTCCGGGTTTATGTTTCCTCATCCGCCAAACCACCGGAGTAGGTTTTTCTCACCTTGACGCTCGATGACCTTTAAGAGCTCCTTTAATGGTGTCTAATGTTGGTACTATTAACCAAAGACGGGACCTCAGTCCGAAGCTAGCTTTAGTCGGACGGCTCCCAATTGCTTGACGTGGCTACGGCTCTCGATTATTTGACACAGCTACATGCGTTCCGGGATGTTTTAATACATTCATTTGCAGGAAGAAATTAATAATGCCTATCATCACGGATACGATAAGTGGTTTAGAATGCAAGTAGTTTAATCACATTTTAGGCGTATTTTGGGTCTACTTTAGGGGAAATAATCGCGGAAGCGAACAACGAATATGCTGCTTAGATGTAAACATAGGTTTTCCACAAGTAATATTATTTCCTGAGTCAGACGGGCCTTACCCTAAAGTTCGTCCATCTTGATGAATCCGAGAACTGTGCTATTATCTGGCTGATTTGCGTCGGTATGTCGAGCAGAGCTGTGAGTGTGCATACTGACCGTTCCAGGTTCCACCCACATTGTGATGGCATGTTGGGACGGACGGTGCCGGTGGGTGTTATGTAGCAGTTGATGTCAACTGTCCGGCCATGATCCAGTCATGTTAGCGCTACCACGTATCTGCGGCACATGATGACTCACTGCGGCTGACATGATACAGCGCGACTGGAGCCAGTTCACGACGGCTCGTGCTGCATGACGCGTCTGCCACGATATATCGAGTAACATCCATCTCATCTCATCTCATCTCATCTCATCTCATCTCATCTCATCTCATCTCATCTCATCTCATCTCATCTCATCTCATCTCATCTCATCTCATCTCATCTCATCTCATCTCATCTCATCTCATCTCATCTCATCTCATCTCATCTCATCTCATCTCATCTCATCTCATCTCATCTCATCTCATCTCATCTCATCTCATCTCTCTCTCTCTCTCTCTCTCTCTCTCTCTCTCTCTCTCTCTCTCTCTCTCTCTCTCTCTCTCTCTCTCTATCTCTCTATCTCTCTCTCTCTCTCTCTCTCTCTCTCTCTCTCTCTCTCTCTCTCTCTCTCTCTCTCTCTCTCTCTCTCTCTCTCTCTCTCTCTCTCTCTCTCTCTCTCTCTCTCTCTCTCTCTCTCTCTATCTCTCTCTCTCTCTCTCTCTCTCTCTCTCTCTCTCTCTCTCTCTCTCTCTCTCTCTCTCTCTCTCTCTCTCTCTCTCTCTCTCTCTCTCTCTCTCTCTCTCTCTCTCTCTCTCTCTCTCTCGGGCTGGTCCTCTGCCAGCGCGACGGCCGGTCGCGCCGCCTGGCTGTCCGGTCCTGTCGGGCTGGTCCTCTGCCAGCGCGTGACGGCCGGTCGCGCCGCCTGGCTGTCCGGTCCTGTCGGGCCTGTGGAGACGCCGGTCGGCGTCTCCACGGCTGCCAGCTAGCTATGTGGCGATAACGGTGCCCGCCGCCGCCGCCGCCCGGCTCGTTTGTGTTTGTGCGCGCTGGGAAGGGTTATTTCAGACGGCGCCGGCCGGCTGGACCAGACGTGACGTCATGAGCCACCTCGGTCGCCGGTGACGTCAGCGGCCGCATCACCTGGCCGCTCGGTCGGCTGAACCATCACGTCAAGTAAAAAGAGGGGAGTCGCCGGACGCTGGGTGGCGACTGCATCCTCCGCAGACTCGCGGCGAGCCGCTTTGCTTAACCCTTTTCTGGGAATATGGGGAGGGGTTGATTCCGTCCCCTGGAGTTTTTCGCCTGCTGTTTCCTGACGCTTTTCGATAGGAGCGTGAAACTCGGTGACTTTTCATAACTTTCTTTGTTTAACTTCGTGTTAAAGTTTTATCTTCGTAAATACACCTGCAATTTGTTTTTGGTAAAAACTTAGGAGCAGCACAAATATTTGACTATTTGCATTGTTTTCCGATTCTGGAGACCATAATTTGAATTTGATCTGCTCATGCCACCTTCGTTGCATCTGGAAATGCTTATTTTCGGCTTAATCATGTCAGGGGCGGTTGCAGTGAGGAAAAGTGGGCAACATGTGAACGATTTTCTCAAAGCTGTATCATTTACGTTCCCATTGGATAGTTGGGAACGGGTGAATTGGGGACAAATGACGGTAATACATCACAAGCAGTGGCGAAACCCAAAGACTTCCTCAATGGCGAACCTAGGAAGTGACAAAAGATATTCAGTGCATCAGTACATACACTGTTCAAACCACTGCAGGCAATGGCGGGACAAGGGTGACACTACCATTTGCGGATCAAGTAAGGAAAGAGTGAACCCAGCACAAACGATTTTAATAAACAGTACTCAGTGGCGGAGCCAGATTCCCCAAAGCCCAATGATTCTAGCAACCTTCCTTCTCAGGCCTTCCGCCTTTCAGCTTCCTCCCTAGTACTGTTACCTGGTGACGCCTTGGATCAAACACCTCACGATAACCGTTAATAATATGCACTGATGATAATTTAACAGGCATGTATGGCACTGATAGCGAATAAGGAACGGTCTCAAAGAACAAATTATACCCACTCTCCTTAGGCTCCTGCTTCCGCCATTGGTTATTTCGCAAGTGAATGTATGGGCATCAAACATTGGTTTGGATCATGGAGAACGAGTCATACCAATCCACACATAATTGTGCCGATGTAAAATGCAAACACAATCCTAAATAATATATCAGAAATCAGAGACCTCAGGAGGAGGCAGAATCGACCTTGTCTACAGATTCAGACCTAGACCAGCCCTGCCGTAACAGACCTAGACCAGCCCTGCCGCAACAGAGTTAGAGGGCATCCAGATGACGTGGTGAGTGCATCTCTGAGCGAATTTGCCGCAGGGTTCTGACGAATATGTGACCAACTGTACCACTGACCGGAAGCCTTCCATAGTTCAGCCGCATCATCGCCGCTCCAAGTGGTTCCAACACCAAACCTTCACTCTACTATGCTAGAATCAAAATGAGGTCTCGTGTGCTGTTTACCTTGAACCCTGCATTTGGTCAGAGTTATCACCGGGGCTTTGTTCAGCCATGCTTCGGCTCACGTTACCGATGAATTGTACGTGGCACTATAGCAGATAAATACTGGATGAGCTACTTCCACAATATAATAGTGTGTGTGTGTGCGTATGTGCGTGTGTGCGTGTGTGCGTATGTGCGTATGTGTGTGTGTGTGTGTGTGTGTGTGTGTGTGTGTGTGTGTGTGTGTGTGTGTGCGTGTGTGTGTGTGTGTGTGTGTGTGTGTGTGTGTGTGTGTGTGTGTGTGTGTCTATGTGTGTGTGTCGTGCGTGCGTGCGTCCGCGCGTGCGTGCGTGCGTGCGTGCGTGCGTGCGTGCGTGCGTGCGTGCGTGCGTTGTGTGCGTGGGTGTGTGTGTGTGCGTGTGTGTGTGCGTGGGTGTGTGTGTGTGTGTGTGTGTGTGTGTGTGTGTGTGTGTGTGTGTGTGTGTGTATGTGCGTGTGTCTGTGTGTCTGTGTGTCTGTGTGTCTGTGTGTCTGTGTGTCTGTGTGTCTGTGTGTATGTGTGTCTGTGTGTGTGTGTGTGTGTGTGTGTGTGTGTGTGTGTGTGTTGCTTTCACATCTAGGCTTGTGATTACAGTATAGCGGATAGGTTTGGCACCTCCGCACCAGCCGTAAATGGTCTCTGTTTCCACCCGGCGCCAACCTTGTCAGAACCGATTGTTCGTTTGGCATTTCGCAAAAAGCCAGTTGGCAGTCAACAGAATCCGTACTTCCTGCAATGCTCGACCACACGCGAAAATATGTCCTATCTAATATTCACCGGCAGGGGAAACGTCGCACGGTCGCCAGTTCTTCCGGAGATGGTGGGCGCGACACAATAGCTATTATGACTGAGCTTTACGAATAAACTGAATGCATCGAGTTTTACTGTGCTTTCGAGATCCTCAGGCATAATACTAACCAGATGTGACGTTGATGCAAAGTGCACAGAACATGAAGTCCAGTATACATTTGTTCTGGATTTTACGACAGACCATCTTTTTTCTGTCAAAACCTGCTAAAATCGGAAATTGTTGCCAAAGTCTGCGAAGCACGATGCCCTGCCTTTTCGCAGGTGCGTCATTTTGCGTACCATTGATGAGAGCATGCCATGGATTGCTGTCCTCTTCGCGCCTCTCATTGTCTTTTAGATGCAACATTGAACTTCGTGGATTGAACCCCCACTCCAATGCATCAAAGCTCATAGTTAATGTGCGCAATGTAGCCAGGGTAGCCAATGTGTGCAATGTAGCCGATGTATGCCAAAGTGTGTAATGCATCCCAAATCGATTCCATGAATCCCCACCCGCGCTTTTTAATGAGCTGTTCTCTGGTGAGCTTGTTTTTTTCTTCACCACGACCAGTTTGTGCTTAGAGCTTACCTACATTTCCGTGCTCAATGATTCTGATATGAAGCACATAATTGAAATGTGGCCACTAGTCACCGTTGCGTGAGTGATCCATTTTCTTTACAAAGCCCAGTCGCCCAGAGCATCCGTCCGATATTCCATCCAATATTACTGCATGCGCAGTGCTAAAAGTATTTACACCCCACGGTCAATATCTTTTCAAACTAACTAAGACCATATTGAATGCAAATGTATGTGGAAGCTCAGAAAATTTCCATTTAATAGAAAGAAGTTGACGCACTGAACTGAGACTTCCCGCTGCAATGGCGCTCGAAGGCAGCAGAATATGAAAAGCAGTAGTCGGCTGCGAGCCACTATACCGGACCGCGGCGTGACAGCACCACCAGAAGAACAATTAACATCCGCGTTACTATGACAACCAATTCTAAATCACACCTGTGAAATTAAAAAGATGGACAAGAGGCACTCGGAAGGAGTAAAAATACTGAGTGGTGGCAGCCACCTCCGTAGTGGAGGACGACAAATTGGTTTGAGATCTTCTAACCTGCTCGTCTAATGACGTCAATGTGCTGAAGAGGTTGTATTTTTCCCTGGATTCAAACTATGTAGCTATAAATGCCCAGAGCCGAACAATAGCTGGGGTAGCTGTCTTGGCTCAGCAACATTGCTCCGACAAAACAAAAGATAATCAATCTTGTCAATTGTTCGATTCGATGATCAAGCAAGATTATGACGGCGGCGCATTGTGCATCTCATGCGTGCGGTTTACAATTCTTCATAATCTTGAACACCACATATGGGAGTTGTTCATGATCTCGAACACCGCCGATGTTCTAGAAAATTTACCCTCAAGGTTGGGAACAGATTATGCTTTCGCTCTCCGGTGCAAGGTGGCCACACTGATTCACCGGGTTTTGAATGGAGCGTCGTGGAGACAATTGGACTCCAATTAGTCAACTGACGACTGGCAGTGCGAGTTACAGTGCATCATCTGGGACGTTTACCAGTTCACCGGCATTGAAACATTGATCTCGACCTCGGCGCGCTAGTTGAACCGGAGCCAATACTGACGTTGACATGCATAATTATTGACCTCAACCTGGGCCGACCACCGAATAAACATTGGCACGATCGCAATATGAGATTGTAGCACTGGCGTTGCTATGAGTGACACCAGCAGGTACTGGCGTTGCTATGAGCGACACCAGCAGATACTGGCGTTGCTATGAGCGACACCAGCAGGTACTGGCGTTGCTATGAGTGACACCAGCAGGTACTGGCGTTGCTATGAATGACACTAGCAGGCACTGGCGTTACTATGAATGACACCAGCAGGCACAAGCGTTGCCATGCATGACCACTGAACTTGATCTAAGGACATGGTCTGACCGCACTCACCCGGGCCTGGCCTGACCCTAACCTTTGTGCCGCTAGAGGCACAACGTCACGACGCGTCACTTTGCAGCTACATGGTCATGCCACCATTCTGACGTGTAGCAGTAGTTTTGTTTGACGGCATCTTTAGCGACCTAAAACGGTGAACGAACAGGGCACTACAGCCGCGGCATTTCAGAGCCTGTCCACTAAAGCTTCAGACATTTCGGCGGAACCAGCCTGTCGCGGCCTGGTGCATGCAGTTTTCCGCAAGCTTACCCTGAATGTTTTAGCAGCTGACGACGCGCTAAGACGGACATTTGCATGTTGTTAATGTTTCATCCGGTTCAGCTGTGCCAAAGCCCTGCGAATGGTTGCTAATTAGATCATTTCTTGGTGCTGGTTCATCATGGAGGCATGGGAAATAAAAATTGGGATTTGAAAGTAGTGTTGAATTTAGCTGCGTTCTGCTTGTCCCGAAATGGCGACCGGTTTCCGACAGAAGTTTCACCACGGCGTCCAAAGCTCGGTCCCATACTGCCAGATATCCCAAATAACGGCGGAATTTTTCGAACTCATTTCCGCAATGCAGCCACAGTAATGTGCAAAGGTCGGCGATGTGGTTTTTACTTTTAGGCTGCCGGAGCTGGCGTCTGAGTGAAGAGGGTGCGTCTGAGTGAAGAGGGTGCGTCTGAGTGAAGAGGGTGCGTCTGAGTGAAGAGGGTGCGTCTGAGAGAAGAGGGTGCGTCTGAGTGAAGAGGGTGCGTCTGAGTGAAGAGGGTGCGTCTGAGTGAAGAGGGTGCGTCTGAGTGAAGAGGGTGCGTCTGAGTGAAGAGGGTGCGTCTGAGTGAAGAGGGTGCGTTTGAGTGAAGAGGGTGCGTCTGAGTGAAGAGGGTACGTCTGAGTGAAGAGAGTGCGTCTGAGTGAAGAGAGTGCGTTTGAGTGAAGAGGGTGCGTCTAAGTGAAGAGATTGCGTCTGAGTGAAGAGGGTGCGTCTGAGTGAAGAGGGTGCGTCTGAGTGAAGAGGGTCCGTTTGAGTGAAGAGGGTGCTTGTGCGAATCCGCACGTCCGGAGGAACATGGCAGAGAGATTGAACAGAGGAAATGTTGTGATTTTGTCTCTTTTTTGCCGTTCTTGACAGTTCCACACGGCATTGGTCTCGTACTACCATGTGCGTATTTGTGTCTGTGATGCAACATGTTCGTTTCCTTTTACTCTCAGCTTGTTGGTAGTCTGTTTGCATGTCACCTATTCAAACACGGGCTTCTCGCCAAGCGTCCATGTTATGCTCTTCATTGCCTTCGGCGCAGTTCCGGCTCAGTTCAGCGACACTAATCCTGCAGCCCTGCCACTGCTACGCCTCAGTTCAGCGACACTAATCCTGCAGCCCTGCCACTGTTCCGGCTCAGTTCAGCGACACTAATCCTGCATCCCTGCCACTGTTACGCCTCAGTTCAGCGACACTAATCCTGCAGCCCTGCCACTGTTCCGGCTCAGTTCAGCGACACTAATCCTGCAGCCCTGCCACTGTTACGGCTCAGTTCAGCGACACTAATCCTGCAGCCCTGCCACTGTTACGCCTCAGTTCAGGGACACTAATCCTGCAGCTCTGCCACTGTTACGCCTCAGTTCAGCGACACTAATCCTGCAGCCCTGCCACTGTTCCGGCTCAGTTCAGCGACACTAATCCTGCAGCCCTGCCACTGTTACGCCTCAGTTCAGCGACACTAATCCTGCAGCCCTGCCACTGTTCCGGCTCAGTTCAGCGACACTAATCCTGCAGCCCTGCCACTGTTACGCCTCAGTTCAGCGACACTAATCCTGCAGCCCTGCCACTGTTACGCCTCAGTTCAGCGACACTAATCCTGCAGCCCTGCCACTGTTACGCCTCAGTTCAGCGACACTAATCCTGCAGCCCTCCCACTGTTACGTCTCAGTTCAGCGACACTAATCCTGCATCTCTGCCTCTGACCAGTGCCACTGATGCAAGCTGGGACTGTGGTCCACACTGACGATGGCAATGTCCGAACCAAAGCTGACACTGTGGTCTACACTGACAATGGCCATATCCGGACAAAAGCTGACACTGTGACCCACACTTACGGTGGCAATGTCTGGACCAATGTTAACAATGTGCTGTGTCGTCTCAGGAGGAGGAGCCTGTAATGGACGCCCAAGACACAGAGGAGTGTCGGCAGGCCGCTGCCATCAACCTTAGTACTCCGCGGAGTAGATCCCCGGACGCTCCGGACTGCAGCGACCCTCATGTGAGTATCGCGGTGACATGGCTCACGGCATGGACAATTCCCGCCGCGCCAGCTCCTACAGAACAAGCTTAACAACGGTCGCCATCTCGTGTTGCGATCTGTCGGGGCGGTCCCCAGCTGGAGGTACGACCGGGCGGTCCCCAGCTGGAGGTAGCAACTGCGGCAACACTGAATATGGTCACATGATCGTTTGAAGGGTGCCGCTTGCATGCGGTGCAAAGTGCGTGCCTGCATTGTGGGTGGTCTTGCCGACAGCATCAAACATTGATGCTGTTTGGGCCAGCCGCTTTCGAAATTATTGACGCCTGCTTGCTGGTTGGAAGCGGGCAAACAATGCATTAGGCATGTGTTTGCATCGGCCGGTTGTGGCCGCGTGCATGTGACCGTCGGTCAGCTGTAGCCGCGTGTACGTGGCCGTCGGGCAGCTGTGGATGCGTGTATGTGGCCGACGGCCGGTTATGGCCACGTGTATGTGGCCGTCGGGCAGCTGTGGATGCGTGTATGTGGCCGACGGCCGGTTATGGCCACGTGTATGTGACCGTCGGGCAGCTGTGGATGCGTGAATATGCCCGACGGCCGGTTATGGCCACGTGTATGTGACCGTCGGGCAGCTGTGGATGCGTGTATGTGGCCGATGGCCGGTTATGGCCACGTGTATGTGGCCGTCGGGCAGCTGTGGATGCGTGTATGTGGCCGACGGCCGGTTATGGCCACGTGTATGTGACCGTCGGTCAGCTGTAGCCGCGTGTATGTGGCCGTCGGGCAGCTGTAGATGCGTGTATGTGGCCGATGGCCGGTTATGGCCACGTGTATGTGGCCGTCGGGCAGCTGTGGATGCGTGTATGTGGTCGATGGCCGGTTATGGCCACGTGTATGTGACCGTCGGGCAGCTGTGGATGCGTGTATGTGACCGTCAGTCGGTTGTAGCCGCATGTCTGTGTGCCTACGTGCAGCCGCCATTGGTCGCTGACCGAGCCGGATCGGTGGGGTCCGGTGGGGTGGACTCATGGCAGGCTCGGCACAGGAACTAACTGCCTGCTCTCCCTCCTTCGGCCGGCCCTCAGCACCCGACATTGGGTCGAGGCGCGTCACTGCGCACGCACA
Organism: Imbricaverruca yamaguchii; assembly: GCA_034440575.1. NCBI lineage: Eukaryota > Metazoa > Arthropoda > Thecostraca > Neoverrucidae > Imbricaverruca > Imbricaverruca yamaguchii. The sequence goes on from JAOTOL010001246.1 coordinate 198,907, forward strand.
TCTATTTCCACATCCAGCATTCACCGCCTGTATTATTAGCTCCACGCATCACTCCCTCCATTGGGTATTTAGTGGTGTTGCCACGTGTCACTCCGTGCATGTGTCCCTTCCGGGTCTTCGCCACGGACCAGCTAATTCCCTGCGCTGGCTTGTGCCTCGCGTGCGTTGTGCTGCTACCCTCGGATCCACCACTGCGGCCTTGGCACAGTTTTTGTTCGCTGTTTTTAGCGCAGGTGTACGCTAGATGAGCAAGAACTCGGCGTAGAGCGATTGAATGAAAAAGCGTGGACCTTTCACTAATTTATGGAAGTCAGCAGATAAAAAAGTTCCCTCTTAGTGTTGCTAGGCGTTTCAAGTATAAAGACGTGGGATCATAGGGTCATGCGTGTGGAGACGCCAGTCCTACTGCACTTCCTTCTTTCCTCGTGATACATTTGATAAGTAGTGTAGTCGATCGTGGGTGGCAGTGGATGAACGGTGGAATGAAGGGGTATGTTAACAGCTACCCCAAGTGGCACCTGAGGTCGACAAAGGTTAAGATGCGTGCAGGCATAAAGTGAGAAGCCAAACTGCAAATGTGCTCATTGTAGTAGAATGAGCACACCATTGTAAACAGTCTCTTGCACGAGTAATTTGAACACATAGCGATCACAAATCGACGTTTGTCCGCTGCTGCTTGTCACTTACCGCCCCTTGGTTTAATAAGGCTAAGCGCGTGCCACACCGTTAGGTATGCCGGCCATTGCCCATGCTCGTGAAGACGTGCGATTGGTGCATAGAGTGTGCTGCCATCTTTGGTCTGCTTTATGCACTAGACATAAAAAGACTTAAAATATTTGTGCAACTATGAGCCACAAGGGCCCTTCTTGGTTGCGCTCTGTACACTGAACCAGTTGCCCACCAAATCTGTCAATCAGCCCTCCCTGTAATACTGAAAAGCAAGCCCTCTATTCTTATAATGATTGTCTATGCTGTTTTTAAAGGTGTTCAATGTGCTGCTATTGACAATGTTTTCTGGCAGCTGGTTCCAGTGTTCTACTACCTTGTTGGTGAAGGAAGTCTGCCTTAACCTTGTTCTGCTGTGGTGAACTTTAATTTTGAATTTATGACCTCAATTGCATCATTTATGTTCAATTCAAACGTTTCCCCAAGATATCCCCTCTCCAGACCATGGACAAATTTAAAGACCTCGATGAGATCTCCTCTCAGCCTTCTATATCTAAGTGAAAACATATTCAATTTCTTCAATCTTTCCTCATATGCCAGGTTGCTTATGCCATTAACCATTTGTGTAGCCCTCTTTTGTACTCTCTCTAAAAGCCAACAATCTTTTTCATAGCTAGGAGACCAAGCTTGGATGCAGGATTCCAAATGTGGCCTGACATATGTATGCACAGTAAAGCTTCCTGATCACTTCCTCACTTCTGTATGATACATTCCTATTTATTGCCTCCGAGCATTCTCAGTGCCTTCTTCCTGGTTTCCTTGGTCTGTTCTGATGCCCTCAATTTTGTGTTTAGAATAACACCTAAATCCTTCTCCTGTTGAGTCACTGATAGCACTTGGCCACCCATCAAGTATGGAGCCTTCATATGCTGCTTGCCTACATGCATGATTTTGCACTTATCAAAATTAAATTTCATTTGTCATTCTTCGGACCACTTCACAAGTTCGTCTAAGTCTTTTTGCAGCGAAATATGCTCATTCTGCCCTGTTATTGCCCTAAAGACCTTCAAATCATCCACAAATTTAAAAACTATTGCTTAGGCCACTTTCAATGTTATTTACAACTATAATGAACAGTAATGGCCACAGTACTGACCCCTGGGGCACTCCACTAAGAACATTTTGCCATGATGACTTTGTACCATTTAGCATCACTCTTTGCTGTCTATCTGAAAGCCACAACTCTATCCATTTTAAGATGCTACCTGCAATACCATGGGACTGAAGCTGTATCATTAACCGTTTATGGGGTACCTTGTCAAAGGCCTTACTAAAGTCAAGATATGCTACATCAACCTGATTTCCCTGATCAAATTGTTCTGTGGCGAAGTTCAAAAAGTCCAAGAGATTTGTGAGACACTATCGTCCTTTTCTAAACCCATGTTGAGTATCTTGAATCAATCTGTTGCCTTCCAGATAACTAACTATTCTATCCTTGAGAATTTATTCGAGTACCTTGCATACTAGGGATGTGAGACTTACTGGCCTATAGTTTCCAACTTTCCCCCTTTCTCCTTTCTTGAAAATAGGAACTAAATCTGCCCTTTTCCAATCGGTTGGAATTTCATTTTGTGAAACTGATCTACAAAATATCATACTAAGTGGAAATGCCAGTTCGTTTTCAGTTTCCCGCAATACCCTAGCATAAATTTCATTAGGTCCTGCTGCCTTGTTTGGCTTTATTTTCCTGATATGATTGTAAACAACATCACTATCAATTAAATTTACATCATTTATCAGATCACATGTCACTGAACTATGGTGCACTAACACGTGTAGAAGCTGACCTGCCATTCGGGCCTGCCCACCCAATCTTTCCATTCTTCAGCTATATTTCATCAGACGGCAGAGTTTAGTGTAGCGTGTCGCACGCAGTCTGGTTAGGCAGAATCTCTCAACAACCGGTGAGTCCTCTGCTAGGTACTTATATACAGTCTGGTCAGACAGAATCTCTCACAACAACCGGTGAGTCCCCTGCTAGGTACTTATCTACTACTCTGAAATCCAATTGCGAACTGTAACAAGCCTCGGAAATATACCTGATGACACACACACACACACACACACACACACACACACACACACACACACACACACACACACACACACACACACACACACACACACACACACACACACACACACACACACACACACACACACACACACACACACACACACACACACACACACACACACACACACACACACACACACACACACACACACACACACACACACACACACACACACACACACACACACACACACACACACACACACACACACACACACACACACACACACACACACACACACACACACACACACACACACACACACACACACACACACACACACACACACACACACACACACACACACACACACACACACACACACACACACACACACACACACACACACACACACACACACACACACACACACACACACACACACACACACACACACACACACACACACACACACACACACACACACAGAGATATATATATATATATATCCGCTTAAATTTCTTTCTTATCCTTGTACTGCCCTCACTCCATTCCTTAGCCAGTCCTTCTTCCAGTCCCACTTCAGCCATTCCCAACACCCTCCCCGATCCTCCTAACCCCGCTGCATTCCTTCTTCAGTCCCACTCCAACAATGCCCAACACCCTCCCCGATTATCTAGCTTCACTGCACTTCTTCTTTAATCGCACTCCAATTTCGTCTCATTCTCACACCTGCTCCACTCCAGTCCCACTCCGGTCACACCCGAGTCACACTCCAGTTCCACTCAGCACCCTCCATGGCCCATCCAGCCCCGCTGCAGCCCTTTTCCAGGCGGTCGTCAGTATCGACCTGTTTTGTCGGCTGCTGTGGCCAAGCAAGCCTTGACCGCAGAGTAAACAGCAGCGCTGGCGCGGCTTAGCTGTGGTTGCGATCCTGGGCAGTAGCGCCGGCATAAATACCCAGCACCGACGTCACAGTCAGCTGACTCAGTGGCAGGGCTCGCCTGCTGCTGGGTCCAGCGTGCCACATCCAGCGGGGTCGGAGTCTGCGGACTCCACACACTGCCGCTGGATCCAGTGTGCCACATCCAGCGGGGTCGGAGTCCGCTGACTCCACACACTGCCGCTGGGTCCAGTGTGCCCACCAGCGGGTCGGAGTCCGCGACTCCACACATGCCGCCGCATCCAGGCGGAGTCCGCGGACTCCACACACTGCCGCTGGGTCCAGTGTGCCACATCCAGCGGGGTCGGAGTCCGCGGACTCACACACTGCCGCTGGGTCCGTGTGCCACATCCAGGGTCGGAGTCCGCGGACTCCACACACTGCCGCTGGGTCCAGTGTGCCACATCCAGCGGGGTCGGAGTCCGCTGACTCCACACACTGCCGCTGGGTCCAGTGTGCCACATCCAGCGGGGTCGGAGTCCGCTGATTCCACACACTGCCAGTGTGCCACATAAAGACATAAAAACATATAAAGACATGAAAGATTAGTGCAACTATGAGCCACAAGGGCCCTTCTTGGTTGCACTCTGTACACTGAACCAGTTGCCCACCAAATCTGTCAATCAGCCCTCCCTGTAATACTGAAAAGCAAGCCCTCTATTCTTATAATGATTGTCTATGCTGTTTTTAAAGATGTTCAATGTGCTGCTACTGACGATGTTTTCTGGCAGCTGGTTCCAGTGTTCCACTACCCTGTTGGTGAAGAAAGTTTGCCTTAACCTTGTTCTGCTGTGGTTAACTTTAATTTTGAATTTATGACCTCTAATTGCATCATTTCTGTTAAATTCAAACATTTCCACAAGGTATCCCCTCTCCAGACCATGGACAAATTTAAAGACCTCGATGAGATCTCCTCTCAGCCTTCTATATCTAAGTGAAAACATATTCAATTTCTTCAATCTTTCCTCATATGCCAGGTTGCTTATGCCATTAACCATTTGTGTAGCCCTCTTTTGTACTCTCTCTAAAAGCCAACAATCTTTTTCATAGCTAGGAGACCAAGCTTGGATGCAGTATTCCAAATGTGGCCTGACGTATGCACAGTAAAGCTTCCTGATCACTTCCTCACTTCTGTATGATACATTCCTATTTATTGCTCTCGAGCATTCTCAGTGCCTTCTTCCTGGCTTCCTTGGTCTGTTCTGATGTCCCCAGTTTTGTGTTTAGAATAACACCTAAATCCTTCTCCTGTTGAGTCACTGATAGCACTTGGCCACCCATCAAGTATGGAGCCTTCATATGCTGCTTACCTACATGCATGATTTTGCACTTATCAAAATTAAATTTAATTTGCCATTCTTTGGACCACTTCACAAGTTTGTCTAAGTCTTTTTGCAGCGAGATATGCTATCCACCTTTTTCCAAACCTAAAACACCAAATTTCAAAATTTATGTAAAATTTAAAATTTTATAAAAAAAAAAAAAAAAAAAAAAGGAAAAAAAAAAAAAAAAAAAAAAATAAAAAAAAATTTAAAATAAAAAATTTTTTTTAAAGCCACAATCTATCATTAAGACGCAAACCAGACTAAGCGATCATTAACGTGGGACCTTGTCAAGTTTAAATATGCTACATTCTGACCTGTTATTGCCCTAAAGACCTTCAAATCATCCGTACAAATTTCAAAAACTATTGCTTAGGCCACTTTCAATGTTATTTACAACTATAATGAACAGTAATGGCCTACAGTACTGAGCCCCTGATGGGGGACTCCACTTAAGAACGTTTTGCCATGATGACTTTGTACCATCATTGAGCATCACTCTTTGCTCTTTTTTTTGAGAATAGTAGAATTAAATAGCAAAACAGAGTACTCGCATTTAAGAACAAGCATTCATTTGCTTCCCAACGAAGGAGATAACGGTTCCAGAGGCGTAGCACAAGAGAGCAAGTCTAAATTTGTTGAATAGTGTGAGCCATAGCAAAATGTTGAGCACAACCAGGAAATTATGTTATACCCCTCAATACGACGACGATGACATTTGTCAGCACCAGCACAAATTACTGAGCAGTGCTCTGGGATAGGTCGAACGTTCGCGTTATAGCAGCAAGATATGCCCGCTTATTCAGGTTGCTCTGAGGTTGGCCGACTGAAAAGCCCAAATTAGCAGATCAAGCGCCCTGCAAAACAGACTACAGACTGCATTAGCAGACCCTGCTAACTTTTTGCACCATGGAACTCATTTCATCCGAAAAAAAGGTGAGTTTTTGATACAAGAGAACCCCTAGGTCCTACATATTACTAGGGTTTTGACAGTAGTACCGTTTATTTGATACGGAGAAGGAATACAGTTGCTTTTCTAAACGTGTTTACAGGATGTGTATTGAGTGGCATTTAGCTTCAATTACCACTCGGTCTCCCAGCTTATTTCTGCGTGTACTATCTCTCTGTAATGCGCTGGCATCGTTTTGCTAAAATTTAACTCTATTGAAAATGTTGAGATCATCAACAAGCATTAGACAATTTGCTTCACTACAGGTGGCAGACCACTCGCAAGGGATGGAGGGAACAAAAGCGGGGAGACCAATCGGTCGGCGGGCGTGCCAGACACAACAGGTACCGTATCGGAAGGCTGCCTATATCTGGGCAACGCTATATCTGCCTTCGTCTCCCCAGGTACAGCTTAAGCCAGTCCACCGCTGGCCTACGAACACCGTGCGTAAGCGTGAACTTATACAGGAGAAGACGATGATCTACTATTTGAAATGTGCTAGAATTGTCATTGAGTAACAATGACGGATTATTCAAAATTGTTCGCGGAAAAGAATGTACCAGCATTAAACAATGTGACTGAAAGCGTAGACATGAGATACCTTCGGTTATTGGTCCGAAAATGTGGATGAAACTGAAGGAAGGTGCACAGTTGGTGCACAGAGTGGTCCCAAGAAGGAGAAAGCGAAGGCTAATGATGTGCGGAAAGTGGTGGGGCCAGGGAGCTTTTAATAAAAAAGACAAGAAAAAAGTATTGCGGAGGGTTGAACTGCCTGGTACTGGCACATTATTAATAAATTGCGTTTTGATAATCTTTATGGTGTTAATATTGATCAGCTATGATTTGTTATGAATGTCATGTAATTGCTGCACGCGTTTCATAGCAATGTTCACAATGACTAAAAATCCCAGAGCAACGAAGCTGGGGATTGTTCCTGGCCATAAGCAAACATGAGCTTGTCAGTGATTCAAGCGTCGGACAATGTCATAATGCTCTGATAAACCGGGCGCCGCAATACTCGAAAGTCACACTCTGATACCTGTAGTTGGCCGGTGGCCGCGGGCTGGTGATGAAACTCCGGCTGCCAGTGCATGTCCGTGGGGAAGTTTCCTGGTGAGTCACTGACTCGCCGGTGCCTCGGATCACTCACCAGACGTCATGACCACTCCTCATTCCTACGCCGACGCAGAGTTGTCGCTGCAGTGAATTACCGCGCTGCGGAGAGCGGCGGCTCTTACCTCGGACAACGCTCAACGTCCATCTTGACAATGGCACGTCTTTCGTAGTGGCGCGCTGGAAATGTGCGCCATTGCGCCCGCCCGGTTACCGGTTACTGCTCTGATTGCTTTAAAACGGCGGCGCCGTCGTCGGCGCGGGCGACGTCAGTTGATGGGATTGGGGCGGGACGGGCCGGCCCCTCGGGCTGCATCACACTGGCCAGCCGGCGGCGCCGCCTGCCGCGTATGTTCGGCCCGTTCTCAGGTCATCCTGCCGGTCTCATTGTGGTGGACACTTGCAAATTCAGTTCTGGTCACACTCAGGCCGCATATTGATCATGGGCCCACCATGGTAGTCGGCGTGCTTCATGGCTGGCAGGATGTCGACTCGAAGACTTTCCTCGACTGAAGCTGCTTAATGTCAGCTATGTTGCTGTCCGATTCAAGATACACAACCAAAAATCGGCTCAAGTACTAATTCAGCATTTTATTGCTGTAAAGAAAAGCGTATCTCGGGCAGGTGTATGGCAAATAGAGTGAGTAACTGACACATGACCAGGGGCGTCGCCGCAAAATTCTTTCGGGGGGGGGGGGGGCGAGATCGAAAGGGGGCCTCCTGCTCCCCGAAAAGGGCCTCCATTGTGTTAGGGCCTGCTATTGTTTTTAGGCCCTTAGTATGGTTCGGGAATGGGACACGGAGGGCTGGAGGGCCTTCTTTTCGTCCTGGAGGGCCTCCTTTTCGTCCTGGAGGGCCTCCTTTTCGTCCTGGAGGGCCTCCTTTTCGTCCTAGAGGGCATCCTTTTCGTCCTTGGGGCCTCCTTTTCATCATGGGGACCTCCTTTTCGTCCTGGTGGCCTTTTCGTCCTGGGGCCTCTGTATCAATTTTTGGCACTCGTTTTATTTCTGGGGCCTCCTACCCTCTCCTAGGTGACTTCTTTTTACAAAATTACAATTTTAGTCCTGGAGGGCCTCCTTTTCGTCTTGGGGGCCTCCTTTTCGTCCTGACGTACCTTCTTTTTGTCCTGTGGGCCTCTTTTTCGTCCTGAGGGCCTCCTTTTCGTCCTGGGGGTTTCGTTTTCGTCCTGGGGGCCTCCTTTTAGTCCTACAGGGCCTCCTTTTCGTCATGGGGGCCTCCTTTTCATCCTGAGGTGCCTTCTTTTCGTCCTGGGGCCCTCTTTTTCGTCCTAAGGGCCTCCTTTTCGTCCTGGGGGTTTCGTTTTCGTCCTGGGGGCCTCCTTTTCGTCATGGGGGCCTCCTTTTCGTCATGGGGGCCTCCTTTTCGTCCTGGGGGCCTCCTCAAATTTCAGGGGGCGGCGCCCCCCAGTCTCACGGCAGGGGGGCAATTGCCCCCTCTGCCCCCCCCCCGGTGGCGACGCCCCTGCACATGACAAATAGATTCTGGGGCAACTGCACATGAAGATAACTAGATGCATGACAAACGTATGATAAGATTGCTAACTCATAAGACAGAGCATAGTGAAACAACAATCCATGAAAAGGCTTGCTAAGTAGCTCCTTTCATATCGTCGACTATTGCGTTTCGGCAGTATTTCCTTCGCATATTTAATGCTGACGTTCCCGACCCTTCTAAATCCTCGGTCATCTTTTATCTCAGTTTTTCAGTCAGTCTTCGAACCATTCTTGAAATGAAGGCAGAACTTTGGGTGTTGATTTCTCTCGTTCTTATTGATAACCTCATTGTTCATTCACTTGAGATTCAAATGAATCCACTTTCCAGTCTTTTTAGCCGCCCCGCGAACTTCGCGCCACAGAGAACTAGGGGCATTTTCTATAAAGACGATTGATTTCCACTCCAAATCAATTCATTCTAACCACCTTGGCTATGGTGCGGTTTGAACGTTGGCTTCGCAGTAATACAACAGAGAGCTGACTATTGGTGCACGCTGATAGTGGACATGTGGGAAATTACCGACGCTATTTGGCAATCTTCTATGGCACTGACTTCACGTGAGTGGTCGTGATGACCAGCCGCCGTCCCGCCACTCTTCAAATAATGACATTTGGCCGCCGTCGATCGACGGGTGCAATCAGACGAGACGCGACCCGGTGCCGGCACCTGGTGTGCCATTACTGGTCGTCGCAGTCGTCACCGCTGACGCCGCCGTCCGCAGCGTCTTTGACTTGTCATTACTGGATAATGGGCGGGCGCAGCTTTACGAGTGTCGTGGGTCTCGCCAGTAAATGGTGTGGCCACCATTGTTTGACAAGCCGACTCAGCTGAGCGGTCGGACGTCCCGCAGCCTGCCACACCCTCCCGGAAGCTGACCAGTCAGACGTCCCGCAGCCTGCCACACCCTCCCGGAAGCTGACCAGTCAGACGTCCCGCAGCCTGCCACACCCTCCCGGAAGCTGAACAGTCAGACGTCCCGCAGCCTGCCACACCCTCCCGGAAGCTGAACAGTCAGACGTACCGCAGCCTGCCACACCCTCCCGGAAGCTGACCAGTCAGACGTACCGCAGCCTGCCACACCCTCCCGGAAGCTGACCAGTCAGACGTACCGCAGCCTGCCACACTCTCCCGGAAGCTGACCAGTCAGACGTACCACAGCCTGCCACACCCTCCCGGAAGCTGACCACTTAGGCGCACCGCAGCCTGCCACACCCCGGAAGCTGACCAGTCAGACGTACCGCAGCCTGCCACACCCTCCCAGAAGCTGACCAGTTAGGCGTACCGCAGCCTGCCACACCCTCCCGGAAGCTGACCAGTCAGACGTACCGCAGCCTGCCACACCCTCCCGGAAGCTGACCAGTTAGGCGTACCGCAGCCTGCCACACCCTCCCGGAAGCTGACCAGTCAGACGTACCGCAGCCTGCCACACCCTCCCGGAAGCTGACCAGTCAGACGTACCGCAGCCTGCCACACCCTCCCGGAAGCTGACCAGTCAGACGTACCGCAACCTGCCACACCCTCCCGGAAGCTCACTAGTGAGGAAGCTGACCAGTTAGGCGTACCGCAGCCCACCATGCCCCCTGGCAGCTGACCAGTGAGGCAGTTCGACTGAACCACCTAAGCAGTGGGACAGGTTCCTACCGACTGCATCGGGCGAGTGCGCTCATGAGTAACCCGAGCGATGGTCACCTGAGAGCGTTCATATAGGTGGCAACCCAACGATGCTGGTTCACGGCACATTTCACCCAGGCCGTCTAGACAGTGGGGTTGAAATACACTGGTGCACAATTGGCGTCATTGCAACGAAAGAACACTCTCTCTGCGGGAGAGAGGGGAAATATTCCATTGCAAATAGCCAATAATTGAGAAAAGGAAAAACCTGACCTTACTGGAGCATGCCTGCCCCTCCTCTATGTCGGTCCATCGCCTGCATTACGACACAGACATCATCGGTGAAAGACAACGAAACGCATTGGTATAGGGGATCGTGGCAGCAGAAAGCAGCGAGGATAACGAAAGCATTACATTTTAGAAGTACAAACAGTGCGTCTTCTCTGAAAACCAACGTGATGGTTGTCGGATCCCCCACACAGCATCCTCTGTCATGTATGTCCATCATGCCGCTCTAATGCATCCCGAATTATATGATGTACATCTAAAATGCAGCGATCGTTTTTCTCTTTGGACCGACACTGGTTCTTAGCCAAGCATGGCTTGTATACAAATCGGTATGGAGATATCCCGAGAGGAGATGGCATTGGCGACTTCTAGTCCAAATTACATATAATTATAATTTATGATCAGCAAACACTGGATTGCTGGCAAAAATGTCATGGGTGCAATATAATCCACATGGATTGACGCACCCTAAAACCCCAATAATCATCTGGCGAAAATGCCAGGCATTTGATCACAGCTGGCGAAAATACCAAGCATTGGATCCCATCCGACAGGAATAGCAGGCATCGGATCGTACCCGGCGGGAATAGCAGGCACTGGATCCCATCGGGCGCTGTGTGACCAGCTGTACTGCCAGGTGGCAGCACACGCCAGCAGACAAGTGGTGCGGCCGATGTGCCGATGTGCCCTACGATAAGTGGTGCGGCCGATGTGCCGATGTGCCTATTCCTACGATAGTGGTGCGCCATGCCATTTGATAATCCCATTCCATTCCCTAATCGATTCCATGATAAGTGGTGCGGCCGATGTGCCGATGTGCCCTACGATAAGTGGTGCGGCCGATGTGCCGATGTGCCCTACGATAAGTGGTGCGGCCGATGTGCCGATGTGCCCTACGATAAGTGGTGCGGCCGATGTGCCGATGTGCCCTACGATAAGTGGTGCGGCCGATGTGCCGATGTGCCCTACGATAAGTGGTGCGGCCGATGTGCCGATGTGCCCTACGATAAGTGGTGCGGCCGATGTGCCGATGTGCCTACGATAAGTGGTGCGGCCGATGTGCCGATGTGCCCTACGATAAGTGGTGCGGCCGATGTACCGATGTGCCCTACGACAAGTGGTGCGGCCGATGTACCATACGAGTGCCGTCGCTGGGCGGAGACCCGCCACGCCACACTGATGCAGCTGCAGCTGTAGACGCGGGCCGCCGTCGGGCACCACCAGCTGACTGGCTGGCGACCGTGGCGCCGCTGCACGCCGTTTGCGTCGCCATTGGCGCTCGACGAGCGCGGCGAGCTCTGATTGGTGTGTCGGCCCGTCGGCGGCGGCGGCGGCGGCGGCACCGACGGGCCGCGCTCTGTCACAGTCGGCGGCTCGCACTGAGGCCAGAGGCGCACGTGGCGCGCGTACGGCACGTGCCGGCGGCCGGTAAGTAGCCGTGACCACCAGCTGCACGGTGTCAGGTGGTGGCCGCGTTTGGAGGCTGCCTGTGGTACGGAGCTGTGCCTTATTTGTAGACGTGGTATCATGCTGGATATTTGCACGGCACGAAGCAGGCGTGATTCGTGTTGCTTATTGGTTTATATTAGAATCGTGCGTAACGTAAAGTGGTAGAATATTCTAAAATTATATTTTCTGTTATTTTCTTCCTGCCGAGGCCAAGTTCGGGGCAGCCAGCCACATTAAGTGTTGTGTTTATATATGAGAACGGAACCAACATGCCAACCACATTAAGTGTTGTATTTATATATGAGAACGGAACCAACATGCCATCCCCTCTCCATGAAGTCAGTAAGGCTTATGCTTAAACTCACACACTCGCCTACTTAAACTGCGAAATGTAGCTGTGACCTACACAAAGTGTAAACTAAGGGAGCTACCCCAGCACCCTTAGTCAGCACATTTTCGGCGAATGTTATTTTCCGAGCCGCTTCGACACAATGGCTTCATTGGAGGGAGAGGCGAAGAGAGGCTTTGACAGGGCAGTGCCTGAAGGGAGAGGAGAAGAGGGTAGGAGAGGCGTGGACGGGGCAGTACCTGAAGGGAGAGGAGAAGAGGGTAGGAGAGGCGTGGACGGGGCAGTGCCTGAAGGGAGAGGAGAAGAGGGTAGGAGAGGCGTGGACGGGGCAGTGCCTGAAGGGAGAGGAGAAGAGGGTAGGACAGGCGTGGACGGGGCAGTGCCTGAAGGGAGAGGAGAAGAGGGTAGGACAGGCGTGGACGTAGAAGTGTCCAGAGAGAGAGAGAGAGGAGGATGAGGATTGTACGGGGAAGTGTTTGGAAGGAAAGGAGAAGAGACGTGGACGGGACCGTGCCCGAAGAAAGAGAAGAGCGGAATGCACTAGGAAGTGCCCGGAGAGAGTGGAGGAGAGAGGCGTGAAGGGAACACTCCCGGGGGAAGAGCAGAAGAGAGGCGTGGACGGGGCGGTGAGTGCCCGGAGGGAGAGGAGAAGAGAGGAATGCTCGAGGCAATGCTCAGAGAGAAAGAGGAAGATAGAGGCATGCACGGAGAAATACCCGGAGGGAGAGAAGAGTGGCGTGCACGAGGAAATTCGCGGAGGGAGAAGAGGAGAAATATCTGCACGAGGAAGTGCTTGGAAACCTTCAGTTTGGAGGGAGAGAGGATAAGAGAGGCGTGCACGAGGTTAGCAGTACTCGGAAACATTGCGTCTTGAGGGAGAGTAGAATTGAGGAAGGTACGGGACAGCGCCTGAAAACCTCGCGTCAGCTTTCATACATAAAGTACACTAGATAACCAATGTTTCAATGAATATTTGATGCCGAAGTTTCCCATCAACATCTTGCCATGTCAATGCCATGTTCCCTCAGAACCTCTCGTCACAATCCGATTATCATATGTAGTAGGAGGCTCGTTCAAGGCTGATGTTGTGACACGGGGAACTGCATAGGAGTTAGAAAGACACCTGTGGAAAGAAGGACAATGGGTCAGCTGAAGCGACACTTCGCTCATATAGTGCTGAAATGTTGTGCATCACTATGGTATAGTTCATCGGTGTGTGGCTGCTGAATCGTGGCATCAGCAGCCAATGCCCCGTTTGTTTTTGGTCGCACCTCGTATGTGTCCATGCATGAACACAATTAGGCATTTCATCTCCATACGGTGAAATGGTGAATAGCTACATCACGAGATGTATTACGCCACCTCAAACTTCTGACTATGACATCCGAGTTCCGATGAATTTGTGGAAGGTCGACATCACTGTTCGTCCTCTCAGTTTTCTCAACGGAACACGCCACCGGTACCGAACGAACCCAAATAAAGACTACTTCAGCTGAGGCCAAGTCCACCACCCAACGTCATTTGAAGTCGAGCCTACTATTGAAAGATGTCATTTGAAGCCGAACCTACTACTGAAGGACGTCATTTGAAGCAAAACCTACTATTGAAGGACGCCACTAGAAGTCGAACCTAATATTGAAGGACGTCATTTGAAGCCGAACATACTACTGAAGGGCGTCGTTTGAAGCTGAACTTATTACTGAAGGACTAGTCATTTCCAAACAAATAATCGGAACCAAAAACCAAAATTAGTGCGTCTTTAACAAAACATATTTTCGGAATGCAGTTTGTGTGCGTAACGGATCCTCAAAATATCATCACCCTAGCAGCCGACTTTCGTTCCTGTTCCGTATATCTTTACCCTGGCAGCGCCTAGTCTCTGAGATTTCGCTGTCCGCGTGGCTGTCAGTCCGACACAGGCGTCCATGTCTGCCTTCCGGCTAGGTCAGGCTCGTCCAGCAGTCCTCTACACAGGCTCTCCATTCATGATGTCACCAGCCATTTGTAAATGACGTAAGCGCACGCTCCCCTCCCTCTCACCCAGGAGCGTGGTCAAGAAAGCTAGTCGTATCATGGCAGAAAGGTCGCATTCATGTTTTGCTTTATTCCATTCTCAAAATGGCGTTTCCAGTATTCGTACGGGTTTTGAAGAAAAGCGTTCTTTGGTACCCAAATACCATAACAAACTCACGACCTTTACACCATGAACATTGGAGATATGGACCATTATTTGCATCGTCCCTAGTATCTATCATTACTTTTGATGATAAAAACCCAACTCCAACCGACCGCGTCACAGGTAACTGAAGTGTCAGCTAACGGGCACGAGTACACTGTCATCCCACCGTCACTGCGTCACTCACCAGTCGCTGTCACTGTATCACTAACTAGTCACTGTGTCACCCTAGGTACCTAAGGTGACACAGTGACTTATTAATGATGCAGTGACGGAGTGACTGGTGAGTGACGCAGTGACGGTGGGATGACACAGGGCACTTCTATTTGCAATATTTATTGGCGTCATAAATAGCTTGGCAGTCAGGCACCTGAATATCCTGTGTAGGTATACGGTTCCCACCACACCCATGCAGGATAGTCAGGGACCTAAATATCCTGTGTAGGTATACGGTTCCCACCACACCCATGCAGGATAGTCAGGCACCTGAATATCCTGTGTAGGTATACGGTTTCCCACCACACCCATGCAGGATAGTCAGGCACCTGAATATCCTGTGTAGGTATACGGTTTCCCACCACACCCATGCAGCATAGTCAGGCACCTGAATATCCTGTGTAGGTATACGGTTTCCCACCACACCCATGCAGGGTAGTCAGGCACCTGAATATCCTGTGTAGGTATACGGTTTCCCACCACACCCATGCAGGATAGTCAGGCACCTGAATATCCTGTGTAGGTATGGTTTCCCACCACACCCATGCAGGGTAGTCAGGCACCTGAATATCCTGTGTAGGTATACGGTTTCCCACCACACCCATGCAGCATAGTCAGGCACCTGAATATCCTGTGTAGGTGTACGGTTTCCCACCACACCCATGCAGGATGGTCAGGCACCTGAATATCCTGTGTAGGTGTACGGTTTCCCACCACACCCATGCAGGGTAGTCAGGCACCTGAATATCCTGTGTAGGTATACGGTTTCCCACCACACCCATGCAGGATGGTCAGGCACCTGAATATCCTGTGTAGGTATACGGTTTCCCACCACACCCATGCAGGATGGTCAGGCACCTGAATATCCTGTGTAGGTATACGGTTTCCCACCACACCCATGCAGGGTAGTCAGGCACCTGAATATCCTGTGTAGGTGTACGGTTTCCCACCACACCCATGCAGGGTAGTCAGGCACCTGAATATCCTGTGTAGGTATACGGTTTCCCACCACACCCATGCAGGATAGTCAGGCACCTGAATATCCTGTGTAGGTGTACGGTTTCCCACCACACCCATGCAGGGTAGTCAGGCACCTGAATATCCTGTGTAGGTATACGGTTTCCCACCACACCTATACAGGATAGTCAGGCACCTGAATATCATGTGTAGGTATACGGTTTCCCACCACACCCATGCAGGGTAGTCAGGCGCCGGGACGCCCAGCCTAACTGCTAAGCTATTCGTGCCAAGCATTTACACACATACAAGATCAACCAACGTGTCACATCATCAACATACAACTAAACTTTCCCCAAGAGTCGAACTTCAAGGTGAGATCGTTGCCGGCGCAAGCGCGACGGAGTGGAGCATCAGACAGTGAGGTCTGTCACCGGCCAGGAGTAGAATGGCGGACGGTGGGGGTCTGTCACCGGCCGGAAGTAGAGTGGCGGACGGTGGGGCCTGTCACCGGCCGGGAGGGCATGCTCGCACAGTACCGGCGAGGCGCCAACGCCAACATTGTGCACCAAGGCCGGCGCCGTTCCGGTGTTCCGTGCCGTCGCATCATCCCGTAGGATAAACAAGTAAACAGCGGGCGGTTGTGTGTAAAGAAACTATTTTTTTGTAAACAGTCGACGGTCGTCGGCGAGGTCGGCCGTCGCCAAAAACAGCCGAGAACGCGCCACCATCAACTGGCAGTGACCGCCGAGCACCACTGGTGACAGGAGGTGCCGGTCTCTGCCCGTGATAGTAGGTGCTTCTGGTGACACGAGGTGCTACTGGTGACACGGGGTGCCGAGCACCACTGGTGACAGGAGGTAGTACTGGTGACACGGAGTGCCGAGCACCACTGGTGGCAGGAGGTGCGGGTCGATGCTCGTGATAGTAGGTGCTACTGGTGACACGAGGTAGTACTGGTGACACGGAGTGCCGAGCACTACTGGTGACAGGAGGTGGTACTGGTGACACGGAGTGCCGAGCACCACTGGTGACAGGAGGTGCCGGTCTCTGCCCGTGATAGTAGGTGCTACTGGTGACACGAGGTAGTACTGGTGACACGGAGTGCCGAGCACCACTGGTGACAGGAGGTAGTACTGGTGACACGGAGTGCCGAGCACCACTGGTGGCAGGAGGTGCGGGTCGATGCTCGTGATAGTAGGTGCTTCTGGTGACACGAGGTGCTACTGGTGACACGGAGTGCCGAGCACCACTGGTGACAGGAGGTGCTACTGGTGACACGGAGTGCCGAGCACCACTGGTGACAGGAGGTGCTACTGGTGACACGGAGTGCCGAACACTACTGGTGGCAGGAGGTGCTACTGGTGACACGAGGTAGTACTGGTGACACGGAGTGCCGAGCACCACTGGTGACAGGAGGTAGTACTGGTGACACGGAGTGCCGAGCACCACTGGTGGCAGGAGGTGCGGGTCGATGCTCGTGATAGTAGGTGACGTTACTGGTGACACGGGGTGGAAATACTGGTGGCAGGAGGTGCTACTGGTGACACGGAGTGCCGAGCACTACTGGTGACAGGAGGTGGTACTGGTGACACGGAGTGCCGAGCACCACTGGCAACAGGAGGTGCCGGTCTCTGCCCGTGATAGTAGGTGCTACTGGTGACACGAGGTGCTACTGGTGACACGGGGTGCCGAGCACCACTGGTGACAGGAGGTGGTACTGGTGACACGGGGTGCCGAGCACTACTGGTGACAGGAGGTGCTACTGGTGACACGGAGTGCCGAGCACCACTGGTGACAGGAGGTGGTACTGGTGACACGGAGTGCCGGGCACCACTGGTGACAGGAGGTGGTACTGGTGACACGGGGTGCCGAGCACCACTGGTGACAGGAGGTGCTACTGGTGACAGGAGGTGGTACTGGTGACACGAAGTGCTTAGCACCACTGATGACAGGAGGTGCCGGTCTCTGCTCGTGATAGGAGGTGGGTACTGGTGGAACGAGGTGCTGAGCGCCACTGGTGCCAAGGAAGCGTCAAGTGCGTCGAGCGAATAGATGGGTTGTCGACACAAGGCGTGGTGTAATAAGATGTGGCAGAGGTTATCAGGCCAGTTGCATGCTCAGTTTGGTTTCCAGGCCGATTGCATGCATGCTCAGTTTGATTTTCAGGCTGGTTCTATGATCAGTTTGGTTGTCAGGTCGGTTGCATGCTCAGTTCGGTTGTCAGGCCGGTTGCATGCTCAATACCAGGCCGTTCAATACAGGAAGACACATGGAGACCATGTGACGTCATGTTGAAAGAATATTATGTATGTATGACGACCCGGGCGGGGTGGGGAAGCGAGAGACACATGGTTGCAGTTAATTGACACGCAACAAAGTACAACGACATGCAATTACGCTTAAACCCTTGAGACGACATGTAGCATTTTATTACATGTAATGTTACGCGACAGTATTCAACAGCAAAAAATAATATATGGCGACCATGTCCGACCCTGACAGTGGCTAAAGCCCCACACTGGTTCTCGACCTGACCGACCCGGGCAGCCCTCATCCAACCTGACTATGGCTGCAGTTCTTCAGCGGGTCACTCGATCATGACTGATTCTGGCCTTCCCTGAACGACCCTGACTGTGGCCCCAGTCCTTCACCTGCCGGACCGACCCTGACTGTGACCCCAGTCCTTCATCTGCCGGATCGACCTTGACTGTGGCCCCAGTCCTTCACCTGCCGGACCGACCCTGACTGTGACCCCAGTCCTTCATCTGCCGGATCGACCTTGACTGTGACCCCAGTCTTTCACCTGCCGGACCGACCCTGACTGTGGCCCCAGTCCCTCACCTGCCGGACCGACCCTGACTGTGGCCCCAGTCCTTCACCAGCCGGACCGACCCAGACTGTGGCCCCAGTCCCTCACCTGCCGGGCCGACCCAGACTGTGGCCCCAGTCCCTCACCTGCCGGACCGACCCTGACTGTGGCCCCAGTCCCTCACCTGCCGGGCCGACCCTGACTGTGGCCCCAGTCCCTCACCTGCTGGCCGACCCAGACTGTGGCCCCAGTCCCTCACCTGCCGGGCCGACCCAGACTGTGGCCCCAGTCCCTCACCTGCCGGACCGACCCTGACTGTGGCCCCAGTCCCTCACCTGCCGGACCGACCCTGACTGAGTCCCCAGTCCCTCACCTGCTGGCCGACCCAGACTGTGGCCCCAGTCCCTCACCTGCTGGCCGACCCAGACTGTGGCCCCAGTCCTTACCTGCTGGCCGACCGTGCAGCGGTCGCGTCTGAAACAGACGCATGAGCCGGCAGTCCGGGTGGAACACCACGCCGGGGGCCCCGGCTAAGCGCCAGTGAGCGGTGTTTTTGGTGTGCTCAGCGACACACACACACACACACACACACACACACACACACACACACACACACACACACACACACACACACACACACACACACACACACACACACACACACACACACACACACACACACACACACACACACGTGCGCGCGCGTGCACCGTGTTGACTTGTTGACAGCGCCTACTGTTGACGCGGCCGACTGTTTACCAGAGGTGGCGCGCTGCCACGGTTTCTCGAGCAGTCAGCGGTGCAGCGGCGTAAACAGGTCGGCCGCCACAGCTCCGGCCGATGGAGATTCCCGACCGCCCCAGCTCCGACTGTCCCAGCTCCGACTATCCCAGCTCCGCCGTTCCAGCCCCTGCCGTCCCAGCTCCAACTATCTCAGCTCCGACCGTCCGACTCCGACCGTCCCAGCTCCGCCATCTCAGCTCCGACCGTCTCAGCTCTGACCGTCTCAGCTCCGCCATCTCAGCTCCGACCGTCTCAGCTCTGACCGTCTCAGCTCCGCCATCTCAGCTCCGACCGTCTCAGCTTTGATCGTCCCAACTTGTATCGTTCCGGCAGTCCGAGCTGACTGCATGACTCCATGATGCAATACCGATGTGCGACGGAGCTCTTGGAGATTTGCTTTGGTGTTTCCGTAAGCAGACAATTTACTAGTACACATTGGGAATCCCCCATACCGTCCTGTATCATGACGTACCCGTGTCATGACGTATCCGTGTCATGACGTACCTGTGTCATGGCATGTCTGTGTCATGACATGCTTGTGTCATGACGTGCCATGCTTCGGGCACGGATGGCCCAATTTGAGTTAGTCTACAAGCCGCCAGACAAAGCCCGGATGCGTTGCCACGGCAGCGGCGGCCTCTGTTTGACTTGTCGACTGTTTGACGTGACGTCTAGCCGCCGCGCCATCGCGTGCCCAGACTACCCAGTTGACTTTGGTTCCGACTTGCGCCGATCGTGCTCGGCTGCTGCACGTGACAGGTGCGGCCATGTCCGGACGCCAGACCCAGCTTTACATACGGCACCTGTCTCCGCGCACACACACGAGAGCCACCAACACCCACAAAACGGTCGCCTCCATGCTCGATACATACTTGGACATGGGTGCACCCAAGGAGGAAACATGCGTATTTTTGTCCCATGGAAAAGGTTTCTGACTGGACGCTCCAGGGATGCTCGAGTGACCCCATCCCCATCCCCTTGTTTTTTTTCAGTCAAAGCTGAATGGTTCCCGAGGTGGTACACCAGTGCACCCCTCGAAATTATCTCAATCAGCGGCACCCCTCCAGGAACTGGGACCCCTTGAGACTGATGTCCATCGAGCAAAATTTCCGGACCCGCCCCTGACCTCACAATGCGATCTGTCATCGTTGTTCGGTTTGACAAGGCGCTCCCTTTCCGTACCACAACCGTTTCGTAAATGAATGTGGAAATGCAGAGTTGTTTCCGGGGGCTCGTAGTAGTGCTCGCCTATGGATGTGGAAGTACAGAGGTGTTTCCTGGGGCTCGTAGTAGTGCTCGCCTAAGCATTCATACTCACTCACCTGCTGTGCCTTGTGTGACAGCAACCATGTGTAGATTCTGCGTCCGCCTCTGTAGCATCAACCCTCCAAACCACGGCAGATGGGCCAAGTTCTCTAAAATAACCGTCCGCTCCCTTGTGCTTCCAAAGGAGCACAACCTCTCTAATGCTTCCATTATTTCTCCCGCGTTATTCCTATGCAGTTTTCCGAGCATACGTACTTTTGGGTCCGAAGTGACAGCACCTCCGCGACGGAGGGAGACAGATCCTGTCCGTGTCATTCATGACGTTTAACTTTTCACAGACAAGCTGGTAGCCTCTGCTTGTTTAGTCCAGTGTCCCGAGTTGGAGATTTGGATTGCCCCGTCATCTTAGGTCAGATGAGATCAGATAAGACGTGATGCACAGCAGAGACGGTGGGTGCACACCGCTGACTGTGGCGGTGCCCTTGCCAGCTGCTGGGTTCCAGACTGGTGCGCCGTCAGCTGGCGTTAGACAACCAGCACTAGCCTGCCAACAGGCTGAAGTCAGCGGTCACGGTGCAGCCTGACGAGATCACGCCATGCTAGATCAGGCAGGCTAGTACAGACCAAATTTAACCAGTAGTACAGGTTATTGATATAACACAAAGTGTTACGTAGGTTTATCCAAGAGGTGCATTTGATCTGATTTCATAGCATGGCGTTCCAAAGCATTTCCCTAAGAGGCAAAGGATATTTTTGGCATTACTATGGCTCTTTTCTGAGGACCCAAAAATAGCGTAAGAGCGCGAAGAGCGCCAGTATCCGAATATGAATGAGTGACGTTTATGAATGAGTGACGTTTTCCGGTCCACCTAATGACCGCACGTTAGGCGTGGACTATGACGCCGCCGTCGTGTGACCGTGTGACCGTGACCGGGTGACGATTATCTGATATGGGTGTCTGGGTGTGTGCCTGTGGAGGGGGAGACGTCGCCATAGGGTAGCCGTAATCGAGTGGTGGTGATCTGACCTGGGCGCCGGTGTGCGTGTTGGCCGCCTTAGGGTGGTCGCGACCTGGTGGCAGTGACATAATATTGGCGTCTGTATATTGGGGAGGAGGAAGGGTGTCAGTGTCCTGGTGACCGACCTGACCTAGACGTCTGTGTGTGGAGTTGCAGATCAGCTCGGTGATCCGCGTGAACAAGTCGGACCACTCGTTATCGTCGCCCGCCATCAAAAGTATCGAGTCGGCGGCAGCGGCCGGCGTTAAGAGTCATGACTCGACCTCGGGCGGCGCGTCTATGATGATGCCACCCGGCCTACAGCACGTGCAACAGCTGATTCAACAGCACCTCGGTCCAGGACAATTCCAGAGCTTCTTCCAGCAGCAGGGTCTGCTTATGCAACAACAGGTGTGGCTCTGATCCTAACAATAATAGACTTAGCCAGCGCACTGTGGGCCAGAATAGCTTTAATTCTGGGATTGAATCAACCGCATGCATTTGGATGACATGGATAGGTGTCGTGGGAAAGGTGGCTGCTGTAGAATTGTATTACATCATCAAGTTGACACTTTTCGTAAGGGTCCGCACATTAATTTCAGAGCTTGCGACAGAGAATAACTTATGGGTCGGGCGTGAGTGACGCCGAGTGTCGTTGCTTTCCAAGACTTCGGAATGAAATAAAGGATGTGCAGGAAAAAAACGCTAAAAATTGATGAACTTCGGCATATTTGCACATGCACAGCCTATTTCACTTTTGATTATTTTGTATGATGTGCATGAAACAAAAAGTCGCAATGTACCTACATCCAAAGCCGTTTTCAAACTCGTTCGTGATCCACACTAAACCCGTTAAACTGCACTAAGCCCGCTATCTTAAGAACTGAAGCGCAATTTGTGTACATAATGTGCGCAGGTCATGCGAGGAAATGTATACCAAATTACAAAGCGATAACGTGAACAGTTCGAGTATTACCTCATACAAAGATGTCAGCGGAATGGGAATTTAAATGAACCGTCGTCCCCCACACTGCGAAGGTTGACTTAACCTAGTGAGTAAAAAGAAATGCCTATCGCTATCAGTGCATGCGCAGGAGACCGACATTGGTTCATCAGAAGTACCTACCGTAGACAATGGGCTATATTGCGTAAAGACTTGACTATAATGAGTTTGTCGTTACTATCGACGTCATGTCTTAAGGGACCGCGTTTTGATTCCACTACAACGGGGTATGAGAATACCTATGGGAGCAGGGATCACTGGGGCACTACTTAATCTCAGATATTGAGTGTAAATATTCGAAATTTGGATAAGACACACTAAACCAAGATGCTCGATTATGTCAAGCTTAATCCGTCCCGTCTCGGGGGGTCTTCAACCGCCCCCTCAGGTTTTTCGCGGATAGCGGACGAACGGCGCGCGGTAGCGCGCCCAAATTTGGCATACCTTTCCCGACATCAATTTGACATGCTGTTTCAGAATTTTGAAGTCAGGTCATCTAGGGTCAACGAGTTAGTCAAGGTCAAGTGAGGTCACCTCCAAAAAAATTAAACCAGTCGTCACGCTTTAACGAATGTAGATATTTTAATGAACCTTTCAGCGTTTGCTTATCTTTACTGATGCAACAAAATGTACGAGTGGAATTTTTCTCTTTTTTTTCGTTTTTGACTGCATATAAATGCTGCATATTTGCCAAATTGCAGTTCAAATACAGTATTCTGGATAAAGTAAGCATTTTTATTAGTGCAAGTTGATTTCCGACAACGTTACTCGGTCTGTTCTACCCATTGGAAAAGGAAAATTAAAGAAAACTTGAAAACTCAAAATGTTGAAATTTCAAGAACATATTTACTTTTTGGGGGTAAATTATAGCCCTGGTCGATTTCGCTGTCCTTTTCTCATTCCAAATAAATTTTGTTTTTTCATATATCCCCAAAATGAACTTCCCAGAGTCAAAAACATAATGTAAGTCGTGAAAAGTCGTGAAAACCTAGCCCCCTGGTGACGTCACTTTTGGGGAAAACTCTTTGGATAGTGGACCCGGACCCTACTCGTCGAACACTTTCCGATGACACCCCTTTCGTTTTCGTGCGATGTTTAGTTTGGATTTTAGAGGGGGTCTTCATCCCCCCTCCCGAGACGGGGTGGGAGGATGTGACCGGAAAGACGGCGCGGGTTAAGATTGTACAAACTGGTTAGTAGCGTTGTTGTACCAAAAGTATCCCTGCATATTTTTTATACCTCCACTATTCCTCCGAGAAAACCACTAGTGGCATCGCCGCATGACCGACGCAGTCGATGCGCCCCTGAACTCCACTGGCGACACCCGTGAACCCGCACCTCAACATCCGGCCCACACAACCATGGACACAGCCCCGAATCGGTACTGCCACCACCCGCTCGGGAAAAATCGATGATGATATCCCTAAGGTAGCAAGCATCCCATCCTTTGTGACAAACTGATGATGGCATCCATAAGGTAACATCCCATCCTTTGTGACAAACTGATGATGGCATCCCTAAGGTAGCATCCCATCCTGTGTGACAAATTGATGACGGCATCCCTGAGGTATCATCCCATCCTTTGTGACAAATTGATGATAGCATCCCTAAGGTAGCATCCCATCCTTTGTGACAAACGCATTGGTCTTGAAGCACTGGATGCTTTTCTGAATCGATCCCCATACCACGCTCGAGACAAATCGTCTGTGACGTCACCTGAAATCGGCTTGTTCCATCCGTAAAATATTTGTGGGCTGGTCGGACCGGGAAATAGGTCGTATTGTGTGCTGACTCGTGTACCTTGTGTCCACCTTATTTCTGTCCATCTCTCCATTTTGTATTGCATTTGGTATATGCACGTTATTGAGAAAATGCAAAGCAGTTTTATAAAGCTCTTCTTAGTTCCCCCAAAATACGTACCCATTCTGCACGACCCAGGTTGAAATCAGTGATTCAATATGTCCCGCCTATACGGCGGAGCAGGCCACGCATACAGTGACGCCACATGGAATCTAAAACAGCTGGATCAACCTGATTATATGATCTTGATTCGAACATAAGCGTTGCGTGTGCTGTGAAGCGGAGCGTGTGGTTCGTTTAGTGTGTCACGTGTGTCACGTGTGTCATGTGTGTCATGTGTGTCATGTGTGTCCGCTCCTGCAGCATCACCAGCTGGCGGAACTCAACAAAAAACAGCTAGAGGACGCCGTACGGCAACTGCAGGAGCAGCTACAGCTTATTATGTACCAACAGAACCAGGTAATAAGGTCTGCAAGTCAGGCCAGGCCCGACTGCCCACACTCGCGTCTTGTGATGGCGAGAACGGTCCGTGACAAGTGTCGAGTTGTTCGATGAAGGACTACATATTAAAGCCGTAACCAACTTGCGGTTGTTCGATTTGAACACTACGAACGTGACTTAGTGTTAAAACTAATTCTTAATTGCAATGCTACTGGTGTCTGGATTGATATCCAAGGTCCGTCATGCCACAGGGGTTTAGCCTAATGGCGCGACATGTACGCGTGTGGAGCTGAAGGAGCTTAATCTGCCAAAGAATCAGCTATCTGCCTTATCCTTTGTGTGCGCGAGGAAGGCTTCATTTGATTCCTTAGTTTTTATTAGCTAGTATCAAACCATTCGTGACATCGCATATAATTTTAGCAATGCCGGTTATGTTTATTGATGAGAGCATATTGCGCCAAACACTGAGGCCTATTGATATCAGGGAACAATGGCCGGTCAGCTGTCACTCCTTCGTCTCAGTGCAGTTTTTAGACGAGCATTGTAATACTTACCACAACGTGTAGGCAAGTGAAGGAAAAATGCAAAAATCGGTGAGTTATTTTTCATCGGCTTAACCTGAAGCTTGGACTGGAAAATGTTTCGTTGCCTCATTTTCCGACCAAGTGACATTCCTCGAACCCCGCAACATTTGTAATGACAAATCACGCCCTCTAGCAGTCTTGTGACTTTATTTCTCAACAAGATAACATTTAGCTCTGAGTTGGTGTCACTCGTTACCATTCCCAAAGCGCAATGTATTCAGACAATCACCAGCTTGAATCAGCAGCAACATTGCGTGTTTCCTCCTCCTTCACCTCGATTTATCGGTGACCTTGAGCTTGGTACGCATCATGGTACTAGACTGCCTCCAAGATGCACATCATCGATATTGAGCCCGAAATCAGATTTGTTTGACGGACAACAGTTGCGACGACCGGGGACTGACTATAACCTCGACACTGACCAGGCTAACCTGACCTGGAAGGTCGACCAAAGGAGGCAGACAAAAACGTTTTCAACAGCACGGAGCGTTCAAGGATGGAACTACATCACGCCATTTACCGCAATCATCAATCTAGCTGATGACAAAAGTCAGTGAGCGTCAAATTGACCCTCGTACCGCGAGAAATACGACATCAAAGGCACTGTGATAATATTTAGTGGACTGAAGGATGCTGTCGTATTGCGGAGGTATCTCACGCACCAGTAATTTGCATTCATTTATTTCAATTATCAGCGAACATCAAATAGTACGAGCAAGAAGGTCCGACAAAGATCGGAACTACGGCCGTGATAGGGTCTCCAACTAGCGTTTCGTAACTGCTGCCGTGATAGGGTCTCCAGCCGGCGGTTCGTAACTGCTGCCGTGATAGGGTCTCCAGCCAGCGGTTCGTAACTGCTGCCGTGATAGGGTCTCCAGCCAGCGGTTGGTAACTGCTGACGTGATAGGGTCTCCAGCCAGCGGTTCGTAACTGCTGCCGTGATAGGGTCTCCAGCCAGCGGTTGGTAACTGCTGACGTGATAGGGTCTCCAGCCGGCGGTTCGTAACTGCTGCCGTGATAGGGTCTCCAGCCGGCGGTTCGTAACTGCTGCCGTGATAGGGTCTCCAGCCAGCGGTTCGTAACTGCTGCCGTGATAGGGTCTCCAGCCAGCGGTTCGTAACTGTTGCCGTGATAGGGCCTCCAGCCAGCGGTTCGTAACTGCTGCCGTGATAGGGTCTCCAGCCAGCGGTTCGTAACTGCTGCCGTGATAGGGTCTCCAGCCGGCGGTTCGTAACTGCTGCCGTGATAGGGTCTCCAGCCGGCGGTTCGTAACTGCTGTCGTGATAGGGTCTCCAGCCAGCGGTTCGTAACTGTTGCCGTGATAGGGCCTCCAGCCAGCGGTTCGTAACTGCTGACGTGATAGGGTCTCCAGCCAGCGGTTCGTAACTGTTGCCGTGATAGGGCCTCCAGCCAGCGGTTCGTAACTGCTGCCGTGATAGGGCCTCCAGTTCGACAGATTATTGTGCAACCCGAGACATGGAACTATGCCTGGCAAGCAAACTTGGCTTTTCAGTCTTGAAAGAACAGTGACATGTACTTTCCCATCTGCAATGTCACTAATGCTATGGGTAACTTGGTTTGTACTTGCAGAATTGGACTACAGAAGTCACATAAAAACAGTATTCGGACGTGGTACGCTTTGACTATGGGATTATGAAGTTTAGTCGAGCGAAATATGGACAATGAAGCCATATTAAGCACTGTGGTGCAACCGCAGTTTGCACCTCTGGATCTCAGCTGTAGTCTGGATCTGGGCAGCCTGTATGTGTCGGCCCAATCTTATGGTGAAGCTGTAGTCTCTGATATGAGCAGTCAGTGCTCGTCAGCCCATTGTTGTGGTGAAGCTGCAGTCTCTGATAGGAGCAGCCAGTGCTCGTCGGCCCATTCTTGTGGTGAAACTGTAGTCTCTGATATGATCAGCCAGTGCTCGTCGGTTCAGTGTTGTGGTGAAGCGGCAGTCTAGATCTGAACAGCCAGTGGTTTTCGGTTAAGTGTTGTGGTGAAGCAGCAGTCTGGATCTGAGAAGCCAGTGCTCGTCGGTTCAATGTTGTGGTGAAGCAGCAGTCTGCATCTGAACAGCCAGTGCTCGTCGGTTCGTGTTCCGGACCAAGTACACCAGCCATGGGATATGTATTTTGCCCTTTGTGAAAAGGCTACTCTCAAAACCACCACCGGAGTCACCCGCGTTCCGGTTGCATCATGCTATGTGCGACTCTGGTACTTGCCCCTCCGGCTAACCATCGGGCTGCGCGATAGGCCTTAGCAGGTCATTGTATAGCGACCCTGCCTCCCTTGACTGCTGGTTTGCATTCTGACCTCTTCGCTGACCTCTGGGTCGGCCCCTTATCTCGGTAATGGCCTCTGGTTGGCCTCCTGGTCGGCCAAATATGGCGGTAATGAGCTCTGATTGGCCGCTGGTCCGGTTGGCAGACGCACCACGACAAGAGCAAGTCGGCCGCGCTGTCACTGCACCAGTCACAGCTGATGTCACAGCTGCAGCTGCTGCAGCAGCGCTACCTCCTGCAGCAGGCCGGCATCGCCCAGCCGGGACAGACAGCAGGTCAGTGGTGATCCAGCCCGGATAGACAGCAGGTCAGTGGTGATCTAACCGGAACATACAGCAGGTCAGTAGTAATCCAGCCGGGACAGAAGACAGGACAGTGGTGATCCAGCCAGGTCAGATGGCAGGACAGTGGTAACTTAGCCAGGTCAAACGACAGGATAGTGGTGACCCAGTCTGGTCGGACGGCATGATAGTGGTGACCCAGCCGGGTCGGACGGTAAATATTGTGTGTCACTGCTTCTGAGTCGATAGATAGCCTGAGAGGAAGAGCAGGGCAGCGATGCTTATCATTGAGCTAACTCGCAGCCGCCGTTAGCTATCCAGCTGAACAGTTCAGATGTCGAGTCAATGCTGCTTCCACCGGAACAGTGCTATTTATGGCGGTAAACAGCAGAGTGAAGGCTGAGCGACCCAAGGATAGCACTTGGCCGTGGAAAGATCAATATCTTTATCGTCGTGGACCCAACCGGATAAACTCGTGGTAGTGATCATTGTGTTCAAGATTGGGCTGCTGTCTCTGTGTCGAGCTTACTGACTTTATGGCTGAGTCACTGTCTCCACGGTGGGGTCATTGTCTCTCTAAGGTAGGGTTTTTGTCCCCACGGTGAGGTTGCTGTCTCTCCAAGGTAGGGTTGTTGTATCCATGGCGGGGTCATTGGCTCTCCAAGGTTGGGTCTCCGTGGTGAGTCACCGTCTCCGTGGCAGGGTTGTCGTCTCCGTGGTGGATCACTGTCTCCGTGGCGGATCACCGTCTCCGTGGCGGGTCACTGTCTCCGTGGCGGGGTTGCCGTCTCCGTGGCGGGTCACTGTCTCCGTGGCGGGGTTGCCGTCTCCGTGGCGGGTCACTGTCTCCGTGGCGGATCACCGTCTCCGTGGGGGGTCACTGTCTCCGTGGCGGGGTTGCCGTCTCCGTGGCGGGTCACTGTCTCCGTGGCGGGGTTGCCGTCTCCGTGGCGGGGTTGCCGTCTCCGTGGCGGGTCACTGTCTCCGTGGGGGTCACTGTCTCCGCGGCGGATCACCGTCTCCGTGGGGGGTCACCGTCTCCGTGGCAGGGTTGTCGTCTCCGTGGTGGATCACTGTCTCCGCGGCGGATCACCGTCTCCGTGGGGGGTCACTGTCTCCGTGGCGGGGTTGCCGTCTCCGTGGCGGGTCACTGTCTCCGTGGCGGGGTTGCCGTCTCCGTGGCGGGTTACTGTCTCCGTGGCGGGGTTGCCGTCTCCGTGGCGGGTTACTGTCTCCGTGGCGGGTTACTGTCTCCGTGGCGGGTTACTGTCTCCGTGGCGGGTTACTGTCTCCGTGGCGGGTCACTGTCTCCGTGGCGGGGTTGCCGTCTCCGTGGCGGGTTACTGTCTCCGTGGCGGGGTTGCCGTCTCCGTGGCGGGTTACTGTCTCCGTGGCGGGTTACTGTCTCCGTGGCGGGTTATTGTCTCCGTGGCGGGGTTGCCGTCTCCGTGGCGGGTCACTGTCTCCGTGGCGGGGTTGCCGTCTCCGTGGCGGGTTACTGTCTCCGTGGCGGGGTTGCCGTCTCCGTGGCGGGTTACTGTCTCCGTGGCGGGTTACTGTCTCCGTGGCGGGTTACTGTCTCCGTGGCGGGTCACTGTCTCCGTGGCGGGGTTGCCGTCTCCGTGGCGGGTCACTGTCTCCGTGGGGGTCACTGTCTCCGCGGCGGATCACCGTTCCGTGGGGGGTCACCGTCTCCGTGGCAGGGTTGTCGTCTCCGTGGTGGATCACTGTCTCCGCGGCGGATCACCGTCTCCGTGGCGGGTCCTGTTTTGCCGTCTCCGTGGCGGGTTACTGTCTCCGTGGCGGGGTTGCCGTCTCCGTGGCGGGTTACTGTCTCCGTGGCGGGTTACTGTCTCCGTGGCGGGTTACTGTCTCCGTGGCGGGTTACTGTCTCCGTGGCGGGTCACTGTCTCCGTGGCGGGGTTGCCGTCTCCGTGGCGGGTTACTGTCTCCGTGGCGGGGTTGCCGTCTCCGTGGCGGGTTACTGTCTCCGTGGCGGGTTACTGTCTCCGTGGCGGGTTACTGTCTCCGTGGCGGGGTTGCCGTCTCCGTGGCGGGTCACTGTCTCCGTGGCGGGGTTGCCGTCTCCGTGGCGGGTTACTGTCTCCGTGGCGGATCACCGTCTCCGTGGGGGGTCACTGTCTCCGTGGCGGGTCATTGTCTCCGTGGCGGTTCACTGTCTCCGTGGCGGGTTACTGTCTCCGTGGGGGGTCACTGTCTCCGTGGCGGGGTTGCCGTCTCCGTGGCGGGTTACTGTCTCCGTGGCGGGTTACTGTCTCCGTGGCGGGTTACTGTCTCCGTGGCGGATCACCGTCTCCGTGGTGAGTCATTGTCTCCGTGGCAGGGTTGTCGTCTCCGTGGCAGGGTTGTCGTCTCCGTGGCAGGGTCGTCGTCTCTGTGGTGGGTCATTGTCTCCGTGGCGGGTCACTGTCTCTGTGGCGGGGTGGTTGTGTGGACTTCTTGTCAGTTAGCTAGTGCTAATCGCACGTGATGAACGTTGCCGATCGATCTGCGGCAACCGTCACAGCGGCAACGGCAACGGCAGCAACAGCAGCAGCAGCAGCGGCAGCGGCAACGGCAACGGCAACGGCAACGGTAACGACAATGGCAACGGCAACGGCAACGGCAGCGGCAGCGGCAACGGCAACGGCAGCAACAGCATCAACAGCAGCAGCAGCGGCGACAGCGGCAGCGGCAACGGCAGCGGGAGCAACAGCGGCAGCGACAGCGACAGCGGCAGCGACAGCGGCAGCGGCAGCAGCAGCGGCAGCAGCGGCATTAAATGTGACTGAACCTGATAGGACCAGATCAGATGTGGCCTGATCTAAGCGGGCCTAGCGCTGGCCTGACCTGGCCTGATCTGACCTGATCTGGCATGTCCGATTGACAGGAGCAGCCGCCAGTGACGCGGTCTCATGGGAGTCATCCCTGGAGCGTCGCTCAGAGATCTCGTCACCCCCGCCCGGCAGCCGCTCGCCTCCGGCCGGAAATGATCTGCTGCCGCCGCTCACCAACGGCAGACGCGGCGACCCGTGGCCTGACCTGCGACCTGACCTGCACAATGGCGGCGGCGACGACGAGCGGCCGCAGCACGACGATGAGGATCCGGCGGCTAAGACGGCTCCACTCTTCTGTAACGGCATTTGCAACTGGCCTGGCTGCGAGTGTCCCTGCGAGGATCTGGCCACCTTCCTCAAGTGAGTACCGCTGGCTGAAGGTCATTTGTCAGCTCTTCTCAAGTGGCAGCAACAGTCAGTGCTGGGCTATGAGGTCCTCCATCGCGTCCACGAAGCTAACATGTACACTAATTACGAGCGACGTCGAATTCCAGCGAGTCGGCACTTCTGATAAACGTTCACCTAGACGACCCGACCAGGTTCACCCGTGCTCGACCTTCGGCCAGGCTCGGCCTGCGCGTTTTTGAAGCCTTAACAGCTCGGTTGTGTTTTGGTGCTGCACTTGAAATCATAGCTGCCAGCCCTGAGACTCAGATCTGCCCTTTTAATTTTGATTTTCAGCACCTTTCATCACCATATGCTCTTTGACATAGTCGCAATTTTCTTCAAGGGAAGCGTTTTACGGCGGAACATAGACGGTGCCGGTTTGGCGGACAGCGGCTTCGCCAGCCATCAGCCGCGCGGTTGTCATGCCATGTGACCTGCGTGCGCTGAGGCCGGCCGACCGCAGAGCCAGTGGCAGTCCGATGTAGGGTGTAGGGCGCTGAACGGTTCCCGAGTTGCAAAGACCGAGATGATAGATTCCTCGAATTTCACGAATTGCTCAAATCCCCGCTGGCTTCAGAACGCCGGAATGACCATACGATTTAGGTGGATTCAGAATCACATTGTCCTAAATCTCCACTATTAAAAAGAAACAATTACAGAGGCGTCAACGTTTGAAAATCTAAACTTCTTTAGAACTCTGAATATCTCAAGCCCCCAAAGCTTGGAAGTCCCGAATTATTCGCCCCCCCCCCCGCCCCCCACATCAGGTAGAACTGCACGTAATAGGGCAGACAGCCCTGGTGCATACCACAATTAAGACTGAGCCTTGACAATATCATGCAAGAAAGGCTTTTGCCCACTGAGCCTATGCGTGACTATACGTCCAAACGGCTGGTGCTGGCTGGAGTACCACCTAGAGTCACTAAGCTTCTAAAAATAGATCGCTGGAGAATGCGAAAGGTGGAATTTTACCTTGCATCACCGTAAGGGCCTCGATTGCTAAGCACATCCCCCATGCACGCATCCACGCACACACACGCATCAAGCACGCACCACGCACGCACCACGCACGCACCATGCACGCACCACGCACGCACCACGCACACACCACGCACGCACCACGCACATATGGCTGCTAAGAACCCTGGCCTGAGACACTTGGCTGGTTACACCTTTTTTATGGGCACTGTATGATTAACGCAGTCGATGTGCTCATATGCCGAACTAACCAACCAACCAACCTTTTTTTGGTATGGTACTCTAGGGGGCGGCGAGGCGTATTTCCTGCCACGATACAGCCCAGTATCTTTAACACGATCGTCTCTGATCGTTGCTAGCTAATTCCCTGGTTTTAAAGAATACGGAACTGAAAAGTTTTCAGGTTTCATAAATTCGAGGTTTTAAGATTTTGAACTTTCGGGATATCGGGATTTGAAACTTCTAAGAAACACCTGACAACACTTGACAACACCTGACAACACCTGACGGCACCTGACAGCACCTGCTAACCTTTCCATTCCGACTCCTGCTCCACCGACAGCGAGCGTGGCGTGGGCGGTGTTTGCGCCGTGTGTGCTTGTGACCGCTGGTCAGGTGTGCAGCCACGTGCTTAAGCGGCCGCGTCCTGTGTTGGCAGACACCTGAACACGGAGCACGTGCTGGACGACAGGTCGGCGGCGCACGCGCGTGTCCAGGTGCAGGTGGTGCAGCAGATGGAGACCAACCTGGCCAAGGAGAAGGCCCGCCTGTCGGCCATGATGGCGCACTTCCACATGGCTCGCGAGAAGATGGCGTCCGACGTGTCGACTTCGGAGCTCAGCGTAAGGCCGGAGTCCATCGCTGCCGCCCGCCGGAGCCCACCGCAGCCCACCGCTCTTCATACACCTGGACAGGTGGTGTTGGCGGAGCTGCAGTGGTGTGTGCTGCTGGGTCGATGGCTATGTGGAATTAAAGTCGCTTAGTGGGACCCTCTCTTCCTCCCCAACATATATCGTCGTGATGTAGCCCGGGTGTAGCCGATGTCTGTGTGAGTTTGATGTCCATTTTCATCTTCGTAGGTCAAGCGGTGGCATGCTAGCCTTTTCAAAGGGAATCACATAAGTGTAAATTGTATTTACACATAAGTGCAAATAAGTGTGACTTAAATTGCACGCATCTTCTAAAGCTATGGACTGCGGAGACACGAAACAAGAGCCAGCATCGCTCACGCATTAATACTCCGTTTGGCTGTCATAAGTCAGTCATTGCCCCGTTGCACTTTAACAGTGTAAAATAAATTAAGTCCCAATGTTTCCTGGGTGGTTTTGTGAAGCAGGCGTCTATGCTAAGCAGGGCATGCCGTACAGACCCTGAGCCCACCGCCTGAACCACAAATTCTACTTTAACGGAAAAATTATATCGGAGAGGTTAACTTGAGAGTTGATGGTATTCAGCCGGCACCAATACACCGGCACGGCCGCCCCGCTGTGGCACTTCCGGCCTTGTTGGACCAGCTGTCAGCTGACACTGCCAGTCGAGGACCATGCGGCCGCACGCAGTGACTCGAATGAAGTCCTGTCCGAAGCAGACTAGCGGAGACCAATGCAGATCGGCACAGAACCAACAAAGATATCGGTCCCGCCTCAATGTCTCTCAATGTTGATCTGGTTTGTTCCGTTGTTCCGTGAGTCTCCTTTTCGTTTTCTTTTACCGGCTCTATTAGAAGTGGTGAGCAAAGAAGAAAGCAAGTAAGACTACGTGCAACTTTATTATTTCACATTCTTAGTACGACAAAGTATGACAATTAAACCAAATGCTTCCTTACCATTTGTATTATCATACATACATTTGATTGAAAATAAAGTCATCAACAATCAATAAAAAGCACCTTCCCTGAGGCGTAAGGAGAGCCTAAGCACAGTCCAATTATTCTCCGCTTGTCGATATGACAACAGCCATAAACTGGCAACGTGCAAGCTGTGGTCGATTGGGAGTTTGGGCATGCTTGTTGTTCAGAATTTATTGCTTTCCAGGTAAGGTATCGGTAAGTAAAATGTATAGTGCAGCGAGCATGCCAGTTGTCAGCCTAAGGCAGATACCTATGTGCGTGCATACATATCGATGGTCCCAGGGAAGCAAGAGAAACTTCAGGGTTTCATTTTAATGTCCACTCGTTGACTCAAGCCAACCTTGGTCGAGCAGAGACGTACCAACCAGTAGTGGACATTGGCTTCTGGTTGGAGGTGCTCCAACACCCCCAAGTCTCTTGAGCAGTGCCAACTTTCTTGGGAGCACCGCCAAGTTTTGCACTGGACACCCCCACGTGTTATTAGTCATGGCGAGATGAGTTTAGTATTGGATTAACACGCGCCCTGGAGGGCCTCTGAAAATTACGCGCATTGGAGGGGGCGGAATCCGCCCCCCTAAAATCTCGACTCCTATCATAACTGGAGCAACAAAATTCGTAGGATGGATGGATACGGTATTAAATTCTATTTTGTGCAAATGTCATGACCTTAGGTCAATATCTTCGAGGTCAAATGAGGTCGAAATGTCAAAATGTTCTGGTTTTGCGTGGCTTGGCTTGTCATTGTTATGGATCGCTGTAATTGTATTTAGGTGCTCCAAAATGGACATCAGTGATGTTTTTGACATTACTAATGATGCAATACAGATGTTAGACCTGGAATTTGACCTCAGGTCACCTATATAATAACACTTTATCAGGTCATTACCTGCTCCAGTTACCGGGACCGGGTCGCCCGCCCGACTACTCCAACAACAATGACAAACAGTAGTTTTCAGGATGTGCAGGGAGTGCAAGGTGACATCAATCGCATGACAGCCATTTGCATTTAGGACAACATTCCAGTTGACCAAGTTTGGTTC
Organism: Imbricaverruca yamaguchii; assembly: GCA_034440575.1. NCBI lineage: Eukaryota > Metazoa > Arthropoda > Thecostraca > Neoverrucidae > Imbricaverruca > Imbricaverruca yamaguchii. Next base: position 233,883 of record JAOTOL010001246.1, read on the forward strand.
CATTAACCTGCCATGAACTTGACCTCGCTTGACCTCGGTGACCTAACATGACTTTGAAGCTATAAAGCATAACAATATACATGAAACAAGTCGCTAGTGTTGCCAAGAACACTTCCATTTTACCCAAATACGGGAAGCGAATCAGCGCCGATTTTTGTGGTCTGGCGCTCAAATTTTTCCTTATACTTTATCGACCCCTAACTCGACAAATTTTCGGTCGATTTTCATTTTTCTTGCTTTAAGCAGCACGTCGGTCATTTCTAAGCAGGTACGCAAACAACGGCGTATATCGCCCGGTAAAATCTGGAGTTATCTACGAAAACCCGGATGGGTGGGCGGATTTCGCCCCCCCCCCCCTCCAGGGCGCGTGTTAATATATGCTATAGATATCACAATGGTCCAGTCGGTGGCAAGCATGAGTCCTTAGGTAGGCTAGTGTACCCACCGAAATGCTAAAGATTGCGAGAAAAAGAAACCAGTATTGCGAAATCCCTCGATAGTCACCTCCCCAGGTTTGAATTTCTTGGACCTTTTGGGACAAGATAAATAATCCCGGCCTGAAGGTAAATTGATAGAAATCCAGGACTTCGGGGTAAGTTCGGCTGAATGTCCCTGAGCACTGGTAACTTCTTTGACAACGTTCCACGGCCATTATCCACTATCCTTTACAGTAGCTGCGTTCCTTACTTGTAATGACTATCTTTCTACATCATTTCGCAGGGATTGACTTTCTGAAGCTATGAACTTTAAACGATCACCTACAACCCAAAAACATCGGAATTCTCTCCCGTTGACTTGAATCCACTTTAATCAGCCTGACCTAAATATTATATTATATTATATTATATTATCCTAAACGCATAGATTCCCATGATTTTTTTTAACGAATACAACTTAACTAAAAACTTAATGGAACGTAAGGGCGCGCACTTCTTCAGATATGATGGAGCCGAATGTTTTCCCACACAGGTGTCTGGCTAAGATAATAATATTAGTAATAGTATTAACCATGAGCGCGCAGTCTGATTCTGAAGCAGCACAGCAGTTATCAAACCAAGAAGCAGACAATTGCTTGTCTGGCGCTCATCCGCTGGCCTCTCCCAGGCAAACTATGCACTTCTATTCGGAGATAACCCTGGTTACTTGACACTCATGATTGACCTCTTTATCGTCACTGGCCCGTCACCTTTGCGCCAACAGTCCCGACTGACACCAGTTGGCGCCATTTCCAGGTGGTAGCCAGCCATCCTAAGGTGACGCCGTCTGTGTTCCCGCCGTCTCCACAGTCGAGTCAGCTGCTGTCTGGCCACCCGTTCCTGCGGTCGGCCATTCTGCAGGGTCCGGCAGCGGCTAGCGGCGGTCCTGTGCGCCGCCGCATCACCGACCGCAGCATGACCCCAGGTCAGTGGTGGCCCGCGCTCCTCACCACTGTCATGCCGTCCCAGTCACCCGTCGTGGCGTGCCGGCGCCGGCAAGTGTTGCCGACGTGTAAGCCGGCCCAAGAGATATCAGAGGAGACGGGCTTATCGGATGGTGAGCGAGTTCCAGTCGCCATGATCCCCACATCATGATTTCACCAGATGTAGACTATCTTATTCTTACGAAAGGAAATGAATTGCTCCTCTCAAAATGGCTCCACCGAAGAGATGGTGATCTCCAGATAAGTTGAATTCACACTAAATCATTCGGATAAAGGCAGTCTTAATCAGATAAATTTAGATGTCAGTGTGCTCGAAAATCGGATTACTTGTTGGACATTTAAAGTTTGGCAAGTTGAGTACATCAGCCATATCAGCATTACTTCACGACAAACAAATGAAGTCAATCGGCATATTGAGATATATTATTAATTTTTTCGCGGTCTTCCGTTTGATGTGTAAGCTTTATGCTTCTCTCACTTTGAAAAAAAATGAGCAAAAATACAAAGCGTGATACCCCTGTGTGTCATGGTATTCTCCAGCCAGAAACTCCCGTTATAACTTGCCTTCGTTCACATTCACTCAATGTCTTCTTGCGCCGCAAATGCATCGTTGCCATTCAGGAATACCGCGAGAATGTCGGTGCGGAGAAATATGGCGATGGGATGGAATTTCAGTTTGCGATTGTGTAGATACTTCGTTAATAAATTTGCATTCCTTATCTAACCGTAGAGTGAAATTCTATATAAAGAGGGTAATGGGCAAACCCGTTAACAAGTACCTCAGTTGAAGAAAAACGGTTTCGCCTAATAATCTGTGTATATCGTTCTTCAATTCTCACAACTTCATGTTATGTCTCACTTGATAACCTTGGGAATGTCCTTTTCCCAGCTCGATTGGCCAACAAAGGAAGCCCGATCCTTACCTATTCTTCGATTTGAAGATATTTTATTTTCTTGTAGGGCTTGCTATACGAAATTCTGAGATAACGGCTGACTTTAATAGCTGCTTTGTAGTTCGTGAACGTTAACCACACATTGGATAAAGCAATGCCAGCCATCGAGTAATGACCAATATTAGCAACGACCTGGGCACGCGCTTTGATCCGGCACTGCAGATCCCTTGCTGTGCCGGACCTCCAGTGTTGCATCCAATTGTACTTAATTCTTTTCAACCCGCAGCAACTGATCGAGCTTCTCACGTTCTGCAAACCCTGGCAATTTCACATATCGCCGTGATTTACTCCCCAAGTATCAGGCTGTTGGCCAGGTCCAACTGAACTAAGCTGTTGGCCGGGTACCCACTTTTTCTTGTCAAGTTCTCCATTCTGGTGTGCTCGGCCTTGCGTCGTATTCAGACATATAACGTGTGATGTGGGTGCTCTTCTTACAGGCCAAAGGCCCATAAGAAGAGCCACCAGCTCAGAACGGGGTGTAGCCGAGAGGGCCGGCCAGGACATTACAGACATGTAACTTCTGATCTGCTCCTCAGGTCCATACGAAGAGCCACCAACCCAGAGGCGGCGTGTAGCCGAGAGGGCCGGCCAGGATATTACAGACATGTAACTTCTGATCTGCTCCTCAGGTCCATATGAAGAGCCACCAGCTCAGAGGCGGCGTGTAGCCGAGAGGGCCGGCCAGGATATTACAGACATGTAACTTCTGATCTGCTCCTCAGGTCCATATGAAGAGCCACCAACCCAGAGGCGGCGTGTAGCCGAGAGGGCCGGCCAGGATATTACAGACATGTAACTTCTGATCTGCTCCTCAGGTCCATATGAAGAGCCACCAACCCAGAGGCGGCATGTAGCCGAGAGGGCCGGCCAGGATATTACAGACATGTAACTTCTGATCTGCTCCTCAGGTCCATATGAAGAGCCACCAACCCAGAGGCGGCGTGTAGCCGAGAGGGCCGGCCAGGATATTACAGACATGTAACTTCTGATCTGCTCCTCAGGTCCATATGAAGAGCCACCAACCCAGAGGCGGCGTGTAGCCGAGAGGGCCGGCCAGGATATTACAGACATGTAACTTCTGATCTGCTCCTCAGGTCCATATGAAGAGCCACCAACCCAGAGGCGGCGTGTAGCCGAGAGGGCCGGCCAGGACATAACAGACATGTAACTTCTGATCTGCTCCTCAGGTCCATATGAAGAGCCACCAACCCAGAGGCGGCGTGTAGCCGAGAGGGCCGGCCAGGATATTACAGACATGTAACTTCTGATCTGCTCCTCAGGTCCATATGAAGAGCCACCAACCCAGAGGCGGCGTGTAGCCGAGAGGGCCGGCCAGGACATTACAGACATGTAACTTCTGATCTGCTCCTCAGGTCCATATGAAGAGCCACCAACCCAGAGGCGGCGTGTAGCCGAGAGGGCCGGCCAGGATATTACAGACATGTAACTTCTGATCTGCTCCTCAGGTCCATATGAAGAGCCACCAACCCAGAGGCGGCGTGTAGCCGAGAGGGCCGGCCAGGACATTACAGAAGGTGCGCACTCGCCCATTCCTCGTCACGTAATAGCCTTCCCAGTTGAATGAAAGTATCGTGAACACAAGCCTCCTTTGACGAAGCCTGCCTTGAGCTGAAGTACACCCATCTATATTCGCCCTAGATCAACTGGCTTTCTCCACGCTCTGTCTGACAATGAATAATCAAATCAAGAGAAAGAGCATAGGTACTACAAGAGTAGTTTTGCCACGTAAATCAGTTTTTTTGGTGGAGATGTTCGCATACAATTTATAAACATTAATGATTGGATTCCAACGAACACATAATTTTTGTACTTCCTGCATTGCGATTTTACCTTATCTGGGGTACTGTGATGCAGCTTCTTGACAGAACAAGTATACGGACAAAAAGTAGTCGAGGCTTTAGTTTCGTTGGCGTGGGTAGTCTATGCGAGAAAGATACCACATCGAATTAACATGAGCCTCTTACATGGCTCAGTATCCTGCACCGTGCTGTTTCCCTTAATAAGCTCTCTAGCTGTTTCCATAATAGACCATTGTTCCCTGTCACCAAATAGGTTTATAATTTGTATGTAAGTTGCTTATGTGTTGTAAGCTAGTAGCCATTGCTTGCATTGGCTGTAAACTAGTAGCCACTGCCTTATCGACGCACCTCAGTTGACCTATCCCTAAATATCTACGTATGATTACAAGCAGCTGCCTTGCAATCAGGCAACTGCTGTTCTTTCTTTGTAGCCCTGTTCGGTCATCGGAGTATCCAATTGTAACAACAACCGAACTCAGCCAAATGCAGTCTTTACTGTCCCTTGTATTTTCACCTTGGCCGCCTTCTCCAGAGACACAATGTTTCCCTCCGACTACATCACAGGCACCATTGATGCATATGTATCCGTTTCAGAGTTATCGAGGAATCGGGAATTTTACCGCAGCACAGACATCCGCCCGCCGTTTACTTATGCCTCTCTGATTCGCCAGGTTAGTGTGCGTTGTATGGGCATGCCGGCATGATAACGGTTTTTTTTGGCTCAACGTTTCAGTTAGGCACACATGGGTATGCTGATGATCTTTAACAACATTGTCGTGGTGTAATCTATTTATCAACGTCTTCAGAATTGCAAAAGAAATAACTGACACTGACTGAGGGAGCTAAAGGAGAGAAATGTTACGTTTTCTGTCGCTCTTTAGAATCTCATGATATCTTGTTTTGATGTGCATGTTTCGCTGCTAAGTGTGTTCTGACAGGTCCATTCTACGACTTGCGCATGCCGAAAGGTACATTTCGGTACCGGGGCGTAATTATGTACCACGATGCGAGGGATTCGTTCTGATGTGATAAGCACCAACCACCTATATCTGGAAAACGAATTGCCGGACTGGCTGCTTCATGTAACATCGCAATAATGTTTGAGATCGAAGCAGCGATTCGGGACTTAGAATCTATTTTAACAGCATCAGCGGATTTAGGCACCCGAGCTATTGGTCTTGTGATATGCTGTTGCTATATTAAAATACTATCTTAATATCATGCATCAACGATTAGTTTTTCCTTCATGTATACTTGATCTACGAAAATATATCGAAGAGGAGAGAGGTGGTCATATGGACTGGAAAGTGGGGGCATATGCTATGGACATATGCCCGAGGGAGTGTACTCCCGTGCGTATATGGCAAACATTAATCTGAACAACCCAGCCCGGATGCGCCCGGCTCGGCCGCCACGCTTTTCAGATCTTAAGAACATATTTTTTTTTGCAGCGTTCGAAGTCCTAATTACGTCAATCAGAACTAGACCTGGTGTTTTAATTTTGAGTTTTGCCAGCTATCAACACAAGGTTGGCTTTAAACCACGCGTATTTTCAGTTCAAAGAAACGGCTTCACAGTGGAACTTAATCGGCATCGATCCAGCCGGCATCGGGTATAGATCAGCTAACAGCCGCCGATCACGTCGCTATGTCGTCATGCATGTGACCTGCGTGTCCCGTGGCCGAGCATGCATGTGACCTGCGTGTCCCGTGGCCGAGCATGCATGTGACCTGCGTGTCCCGTGGCCGAGCATGCATGTGACCTGCGTGTCCCGTGGCCGAGCATGCATGTGACCTGCGTGTCCCGTGGCCGAGCATGCATGTGACCTGCGTGTCCCGTGGCCGAGCATGCATGTGACCTGCGTGTCCCGTGGCCGAGCATGCATGTGACCTGCGTGTCCCGTGGCCGAGCATGCATGTGACCTGCGTGTCCCGTGGCCGAGCATGCATGTGACCTGCGTGTCCCGTGGCCGAGCATGCATGTGACCTGCGTGTCCCGTGGCCGAGCATGCATGTGACCTGCGTGTCCCGTGGCCGAGCATGCATGTGACCTGCGTGTTCCGTGGCCGAGCATGCATGTGACCTGCGTGTCCCGTGGCCGAGCATGCATGTGACCTGCGTGTCCCGTGGCCGAGCATGCATGTGACCTGCGTGTCCCGTGGCCGAGCATGCATGTGACCTGCGTGTCCCGTGGCCGAGCATGCATGTGACCTGCGTGTCCCGTGGCCGAGCATGCATGTGACCTGCGTGTCCCGTGGCCGAGCATGCATGTGACCTGCGTGTCCTGTGGCCGAGCATGCATGTGACCTGCGTGTCCCGTGGCCGAGCAAATGCGTGGGTTGTGTCGGTCCGATAGAGGGTGCGGTATTAAGTGATTGCATGTTACATCAACTGAGCGGGCATGCTATCAGACGAAGCAATTCATACAGCGCGACCCATGCCAATTCGACACAGTACATTTAAGCTCCACATATTTGCATCACATTCGGAAGGTTAGCCATACTTCGACAATATTGCAGCCAGTTCGGCTGAAGGGTTTTATTTCAACGGACATAGCCACCATTTCTGTCACCAATTCTTCAATCTGGTTCCTCCGTCGAATATCCAGCGCGCATCCCAAAGCTGCTTCACCGTGCCGAAATGTGGAAGTATGTTTTGCTTTGTTTCCGTAAATTTGTGTACTTCCCCGACGGTTGAGCATAAATGACGCATGTCCTTACGGGCCAACAAGAGAGCGCAGATGGGGTCGGTTGGCAGGTTCCCTGTCGTGGTATGGTGTGCCCAATGCAGTGCCTACAGCAGTCGAGTTCCATCGATCGTGCCTTGCCCCCGTTTGTGCACGGTCCCTGACGGCATTCATGTATTATGCCAGGCAATTGAACACAATTTTGACAAGTGACTATTTCGAGCGAATCAGATTGCTTTTTCAGTGGATACCGAAATTTGAGGCACTATTTCCGCTATCCAGCTCCTCGATCGAACACGGAGAACGTTTTCAACTTGGAACACACTGTGAAGAATTTCACAAGCGAACTTATCCAATTCTGACATTCCTGCACTTCCAACGAAAATTGTATGCATTAAGGTCCATGTCTTCATGGAGTGCCAAGAGTCGATTCTCATGCACCCAGCCTCGACATGGTGCCCGACCCGATGCCTGCGACGGGAAGGCCCCGCAGCCCGCTCCCTTCCCTCATTCGCTTGGCTCCTCTAACGGTCCCTCATCAGCGTAAATGAAAGGTTATTTTAGTAACGGCCCGGGCTCGGTGTGCTTCAGGGCATTGTCGAAGCTTCGGACAAGCAGCTGACACTGAATGAGATCTACAGCTGGTTCCAGTCATCGTTTGCTTACTTCCGTCGAAACGCCGCGACGTGGAAGGTGAGATCACCTGCTGTCGTGTCATGTTACAGGAACCCACGCTGGGACACAGGGACCCATGCTGGACTGCTGGGACTCTTGTTGGTCAACAGGGGCCATGCTGGGCCACGTGGACCCATGCTGGGCCACAGGGACCCATGTTGAGCCACAAGAACACATGCTGGGCCACGGGAAGTCATGCTGGGTCACAGGGACTCATGTTAAACAGCAGTACCCCATGCTGTGCAGAAAGAACCCACGCTGGGCAGCCGGTACTCATGCCGAGCCACTGGGTCCTGTATTGTGTTTGAGAGGTGAGCGGTTGCCGTGTGTGGCTACTAGCCCCACACTTGTCCTGGAACATCTCTTGGTAAGGTAGACATCATGAACGTAGACGCACAGCCACAAATCGCACAAAACAAGTGGAAATGGTTACTATTACTCGGTGGTGCAGTGGTCAGCATGTCTCAAAGCTGGTTGCAATACCGATACTCGGTGATAGCTTGTACTTCCCTATCCCTTGCGGTACTTTGATGTGACGTTGTGTCCCCGTGGCTGTTTGATGTGACGTTGTGTCCCCGTGGCTGTTTGATGTGACGCTGTGTTCCCGTGGCCATTTGGTGTGACGTTGTGTCCCCGTGGCCATTTGGTGTGACGTTGTGTCCCCGTGGCCGTTTGGTGTGACGTTGTGTCCCCGTGACCGTTTGGTGTGACGTTGTGTCCCCGTGGCCGTCTGGTGTGACGTTGTGTCCCCGTGGCTGTTTGATGTCACGCTGTGTCCCCTGCGGCCGTTTGGTGTGACGCTGTGTCCCCTGCGGCCGTTTGGTGTGACGCTGTGTCCCTGTGGCCGTTTGGTGTGACTCTGTGTCCCTGTGACCGTTTGATGTCACGCTGTGTCCCCTGCGGCCGTTTGGTGTGACGCTATATAGGGAACCAGCTGAGTATTTCGTAAGACAATCCAAGGTCCTTTTCTCAAGTTCCTCGAATATGGCTCTTCGAAGCGCACTAGCCGTTCTATGCCGATATTATGAGGGTTACGACAAAAATAATGTCCAAATGTGATGAATAGATTAATTATTCAGATAGTTATTTGGTTGTAAAGATGATTCGACGATAGCCAGTTGGAAGACGTGTGAAGGACAAGATGACTGAATGCGGTTGTGGTGCCATCTAATTCTAATTTTGTTATGCATTTCAAGCTGAGCGACACCCGGCTTTTTTTGTGTGTGTGGGGGGGGGGAGAACTTCGGACATATCAACTCAAGTGACCTAGCTTATTTGCAATGGATATTTCAGTCACATCCGGCACTTTTATTATTCGAATATATTACTCGAATAATAAAAGTGCGGCCAGTGACTGAAATATCCATTGCAAATAAGCTAGGTCACTTGAGTTGATATGTCCGAAGTTCTCTCCCCCCCCCCACTCCCAAACAAAAAGGCAGGGTGCTGCTCAGCTTGAAATGCATGACAAAATTAGAATTAGATGACACTACAAACGCATTCAGTCATCTTGTACTTCACACGTCTTCCAACTGGCTATTGTCGAAGCGGCCTTAAAACCAAATAACTGAATTAGTCTAGTCATTATCTAGTCTAGTCAGTTGCTGGAATATTTGTACGTGCTTGTCATCAATTCGTAATACTAGTTAAAGCGTGACCGGATCATTTTCATGGCATAGGCTAGCGGCTACGTTCCAGCGAATCCCCGCTTAAACATATGAGGCGGATGAATACTCACCACATGTGCCTATGTTTCTGTTCTACAGCAAAGCACTATGGAACAACAGTTACGGCTGTGTTTGACAAGTGCATTGCTAAAATAGCATCGGTGGAAAATGTGCTCGTCAAAGTTTTTTCTGTTAATAAAAGAACGGCTGTTAGATAGCTTGAGATGCATAGTGGTCGCCTGTCGTCCCCACCATTGATTACGATCTGATTACGGTCTGATTATAGTCTGATTACGGTCTGTCCCGCAGAACGCCGTCCGACACAACCTGTCGCTACACAAGTGTTTCACCAGAGTGGAGAACGTCAAGGGAGCTGTGTGGACAGTGGACGAGATAGAGTTTTGCAAGCGCCGTCCTCAGAGATCGGCCGGGTACGAACAGTGTGATGTGGGCTGAGCCGTGCAGCGGCGGCCAGCCGCCGCTGACGGAATGAAGCAATAGTTTGTGTTTTGACCGCCAGATGGCAAATCTGACGCACTCACCTGACTGCCGTTGCATAGTGCGCTATACCTTGTGGCGTGGCCAAGATTTGACCCAGGGGGCGAAAATCTGAAAAGGGCCCCGGCACACTTAGGCCCACACTTTTCCAAAACTCATCGGATTTGGGAACTTTGTACAGGATATATGTGTGTATATATATATATATGCCATCATGATGGTCGACCAACATTTTGTTTTCACTATTTACCCAGCATTTACAGAGAACACTAAGACCTGCTTGACGAATGAGACAAATATTTCCCAATATTTTAGATAACATAAGTCTTATTCCTTACCAGAAACCCATGAACATTTTCCCTCCCAGTGCAACGTCAATAATTGTCACGATTTTGGATTATGTGTTGGTCATTACGTGGAAGAAACTACTATTGAATGAATTGTTGGCAACACCAATACTTATTGAAACCTCCGTCTATGTGTAGCCTCCATTCGATGCACTATCTCTTCTCATTAGAGCGTGCTGCATCTTCCCCACCATGCCTTCGTAACGTGCCTGTGCCGCCTGTGACGTGAGCGCGAGTGACGTCACTGCTGACGTGCGCTGGTGTCGTTGACAGGCAGGTCCGCAGCCCGACACTCTCCAGCAGCCCCACACTGTACGGCGACACACACGGCGCCGGACTCCAGGTGAGCAACGGTCAAGCCTCCGCTAGTCTCGGCCGTTCTTTTTTCCCGGCCAATAGGCATAGCCAACTGGCAGGCTGCACACTCGCCCACTCCAGCTGCCACGCCTATCTCACTCATCACATGACCTGGCCTGCCCCGGCCCGACCTGACACACCTGACCTGCCGTGGCCTGACCTGACCCGGCCTGAACTGGCCTCACCCGACTCGACATCACCTGGCCTCGCCCGACCTGACCAGGCCTGATCTGATCCGGCCTGACCTGACCTGACATGACCTGACCTAGCCTGCCCTGACCTGGCCTCACCTGACTCACCTGACCCGGCCACACCTGGCCTGGCCTCACCTGACCTGGCCTCACCTGACCCGGCCACACCTGGCCTGGCCTCACCTGACCTGGCCTCACCTGACCCGGCCACACCTGACCTGGCCTCGCCTGACCTGACCTCACATGACCCGGCCGCCCCGTGTGGCTCCACTTGACTGGTGTCGTTCTGGCGGTGTTTCAGTCGGCGCTGGCGGCGGCTGACTCCAACCTGCCGTTCCTGACGAATGCGGCCGATCATCTGAGGGAGATGAGGGAGCGGGAGGCGCCCACCCTGCTGGGCTTGCAGAGGCGGTCGCCGAGCCCGCCTGGTCACAGACAGGCCAGGTGAGTGCCACGTTGTCGTATTATGTTGGCCAGGTAGGCGCCCAGGTGCAGGGCGGTCGCCGAGCCCGCCTAGTCACACAAATTACACTAGAATACGCAAGACTACAACATCGATATCTTCACTCATCCAATTGTAAACTACAACATCGATATCTTCACGCATCCGACTGTAGACTAGATCATCAATATCTTCATTCACCTAATTGTACACTACAATATCGATATCTTCACCCATCCAATTGTAGACTGCAGCATTGATAGCTTCACTCACCAAATTGTAGACTAGAACATCGATGTCATCCCTCACCGAATTATTCGCTGTTCCATTCATTCTCCTATTCGTTCCGTGCTACAAGTTTTGCTATATGTCCACATTTTCACTTAGTCGGTGTCGATGTGGCATGGCCAGACCCATAGGCGTGGCCCGGCATGACTACTATGGCATTGTTGCAGTCGCAGTCCGGAGTGTGATATCCGTGTGTCGCGAGCCAGCTTATTCGGCCACCCGCACGGGCAGCGCGACTACGACGCCGCACGAAGCCCCGACAGGGAGTTCCGCGACAGCACCGCCACCCAGGACGCTGCGAATACACAGGAAAACAATGATGCTGAGGTACATTCATAGGTGACGCTGATGTACAAACAGAAGTTCTATATCGTCCGTTGTCACCAACGTCTCATTTCCATTGTCAAATAATCTGTTTTGGAATGTTATCCCAATCGTCTGTCACGTTTTGCTGATTGTGTCCTGATGTTGCTCCTGATATGGTAATTTATGTTTGCTCGCGAGCATGATATTCTTATTTGTCTGACATGTAGTTTTAAATCCCACAACGGTCTCAAGAGGCCTTGATTCAAATACCAATCCCGTAATTATCCACCAGGATACAGCTTCGAAGCCCGCTCATGTGATGTTTGTTCGCCATCATAACGTATTGGTGCCGTCTGACGCGCATTGTATCGCGCTAACAGCGGCCCCGCTGTGTCGGCAGGACCTGAGCATGCCGTCAGTGAAGGTGGAGTACACCGACTCCAGCCAGACAATGCCGGAAAGCGTCAGCGCATGAAGGCCATCTCAGTGGCCGGTGATGGTGGCGAGCGGTGGCTTCAGTCTCCCGGTGTCGCCAGCTGGCGCCAGCCGTCTCGCTCACTCACGAGACAACATGCCGCCCGCCAACACCACCAGCATACTTAAAATCAAACGCCGTATCGCGCCACGATCGGCCAGCCGTACAATGTGACGTAGCGCCGGTCTCAGCGGCCGGTGTGACGTCACCAACTGATGGCGACGTCACAGTGTATGTCACCGGCGCCGCCGAGCGTGGACGCTCGCGCTCGGCAGACGCCAACGCTGTTTTGTACCTGTGTATATTTGTGTTGCACGTACCTGTGTATAGTACATGTTGTGCATAGTTTTCCAACCTCATCCTACGGGTTTTGTTGCCGCCGCGAGTGTCGCTCGAGTTGTTCCACCGCTGATCGCTGTGCAGTATTCTCACCGATTTTTTCATCCCACTTACGACCGGCCTGTCACAACCGGCAGCTGCAATAGCTCTCTACTATAGTACAGCCAGTACAAACGTAGACGGACAGTCTACTCGGGACGCGGTATCGATCTCTTGGGCGCCAGTCGTTCTAGTGTGGCGACCGTGACCAGTGGGACGCACGCCGACGCGCATGCGCCGCCGCTGACGTCGAATCCATTTCACTATTTGAGTATGGCTCCATAACAGTAGCGTCGGACACGTGCCTGGCGGTGCTCGATAGCGCTGTGGCCTGTGTAGGAGGGCGGCGAGTTAACGTCGGCAGCGCTGTGGCCTGTGTATGAGGACGGCGAGTTAACGTCGGCAGCGCTGTGGCCTGTGTATGAGGACGGCGAGTTAACGTCGGCAGCGCTGTGGCCTGTGTAGGAGGGCGGCGAGTTAACGTCGGCAGCGCTGTGGCCTGTGTAGGAGGGCGGCGAGTTAACGTCGGCAGCGCTGTGGCCTGTGTATGAGGACGGCGAGTTAACGTCGGCAGCGCTGTGGCCTGTGTAGGAGGGCGGCGAGTTAACGTCGGCAGCGCTGTGGCCTGTGTAGGAGGGCGGCGAGTTAACGTCGGCAGCGCTGTGGCCTGTGTAGGAGGGCGGCGAGTTAACGTCGGCAGCGCTGTGGCCTGTGTAGGAGGGCGGCGAGTTAACGTCGGCAGCGCTGTGGCCTGTGTAGGAGGGCGGCGAGTTAACGTCGGCAGCACTGTGGCCTGTGTATGAGGACGGTGAGTTAACGTCGGCAGCGCTGTGGCCTGTGCAGGAGGGCGGCGAGTTAACGTCGGCAGCGCTGTGGCCTGTGTATGAGGACGGCGAGTTAACGTCGGCAGCGCTGTGGCCTGTGTAGGAGGGCGGCGAGTTAACGTCGGCAGCGCTGTGGCCTGTGTAGGAGGGCGGCGAGTTAACGTCGGCAGCGCTGTGGCCTGTGCAGGAGGGCGGCGAGTTAACGTCGGCAGCGCTGTGGCCTGTGTAGGAGGGCGGCGAGTTAACGTCGGCAGCGCTGTGGCCTGTGTATGAGGACGGCGAGTTAACGTCGGCAGCGCTGTGGCCTGTGTATGAGGACGGCGAGTTAACGTCGGCAGCGCTGTGGCCTGTGTATGAGGACGGTGAGTTAACGTCGGCAGCGCTGTGGCCTGTGTAGGAGGGCGGCGAGTTTACGTCGGCAGCGCTGTGGCCTGTGTAGGAGGGCGGCGAGTTAACGTCGGCAGCGCTGTGGCCTGTGTAGGAGGGCGGCGAGTTAACGTCGCCGCTGTCAGTCGACAGCGGTACAGCTTGCGATCTGCTGCGAGTCTCCTCGGTGCGCTGAGCTGGATGGGTCCGCCGGAGCTGGATAGTGTGTCTGCCAGCTTGGCGGAGGTCGCCGTCGCCAGGCGAGAGCGCCAATCAGGGATATCGAATCGGGTTAATCATTTCTGGCGATGATACTGTAAATTCATTGATCGTACATTCTGCGTTCAGCAATGCTGGTTGCTCATTTGAATCCGTAATTTATTTAGTTTCGTTGTGTAGCCTGTTGTGCCGGTCGGTCTGCGCTTCTTATAAGGTCATCTTAAGTATTTGTGTGTTCTGACATTCCCAGCTCAAGATCACCTTGAAGAGGGTTGCCGGCTGTTTTTCTCCGGCATGATCTGAACTTAATGTGGCTTGGTGAACACGTTTATTTTTAGAGTAGAGGAAATGTCAGATGATCCTATTCATGTCCTCTTATCGGTTAATCGATTCGTCGATGGTGCTACTGTTAAGATGTGCACAGATTTTCCCAGGAGCCGGTCAATAGCCAAACACAATCAAAACTGTGTTTTTCGTATAGACATTGTAGAGTACGAGATATCCATAGCACAAGCAATAACCGCTGTGCCGTAGGCGGCCCGTAGCTGTAAGGTCGCCCATCAAGGCCACTGAAGACTGTGTTCCCCACTCTGTCCAGACGTGCCACCATATGAAAGGGTATGAGAAAGTAATCGCTCTCCATATCAGACCGTTGTCCAGTCACTGGTTTCAGTAGACAATAAATGCTTCTCCCTCCATAGAACATTGTGTGCGATGGTGGTGGCGCGTGGAGAACAATCACTGGCGCAGCTCTGCAACAGACCATCTTCTCAGCTCAGCGACCACAGCAACTCTAATAAACAGCTGGCCGCAACACCGGAGGGGACTAAAGCTTGGCAAATACACACTCGTTTGTGTCATGAGTTTGTGATTTGCAGCACTGTGTAATGCAAGAGCCTCTAACAGTTGCTTGCAGCGTGCAATGTCAAAACATTGGTTAGAAAGAGCAATTCCAGTTACCAGCCAAGGGAAAGTATGAATCCTGGCAGTTGAATTCTGGTTTTTATGAGAGAAAAAATTTAACGAGGTGTTTTCCTGGGCAATAAGCATTCCTAGCACAATATTAGACTTGTCAGATCAACAGCTTTGTATTGATGGCATCCGGCAGTTTGGTGTCACTGCACGATAAGAATGCATTCGCTTGCTATTACTCATTTTCGAAGTGTGTTAATTCTGAAAGTAAGCACGTAGCTTGACTCTCAAAGGTCCACAGGGCATGTAATAAGCATGCTGCTTAAGAATATCTCAAAAGTCAATAGGATATGGCCAGATGAAGTGTCACGTATATTCTACACATTGTTGTCTCATATAGAAGGTTGATGTTTCACTTGCAGTCACATCTTAATTATACTTTAGCGCCACCTAGGTAGTGCAACATGACATTGGACAGCCAACCAATGATCTGAGGCAGGGGTGACTGAACGTGTGGGGCGCTGGGACGCTGGGACCCCTTGCACGAGTAAGGAGGGGGGTCGCACCCTTTTGGTGAGCTAATTAAAATTGACTACTCTCCTGTTATACCATGTTCCTAAAAATGCTATTTATATGTATGCATATATATATACATACATATTGTATTGTATTGTATTGTATTCCTTGTATTGGTACCAAGAGACATTCAGCATCAAATGTCAAAAACGCTAAAAAAATGGGGTGGGACAGGAGGCTACTGAAACATTAAGAAACACACGCATACAATACTCAAACATTCTCACGTACAGCTCTTCTCAGCGCCTCATTCAGCTTAAACTTAAAAGCCCGTCGCATATTCTCGGCCCTAACTTCCTCGGGGAGACTGTTCCAAAGAACTGCAGCACGGTACATAAAAGAGCGTTGCGCAAAAGAAGTTTTCAGGCGTGGGCGCTCTACTGAAGACAGTGTTGATCGCGTAGATCGAGAGCTGACATCACTTCTCAATGTCACAAGATCACGCAGGGTTTTAGGTGCTCCAGAGTGATGCACTGCAAGATGAACCAGTGAGCAATCCCTAATGTCGACAAAGCGCTGAAAGCTAGGCCAGCCCAACCGCTCGATAACATGCGATATATGGCCATAGCGAGAGGTCCTGGTTATGATCCTAGCCGCCCTCATTATGACTTTTTGGATTCGCGCGCGTTCGGTGTCACATGCAGCAGACCAGATTGAGCAACAGTACATTACATGGGGGAAAACCAGTGCAAGCACTAACTTCGACAGCGTTTCTTCAGTAAGAGAACGTACATGCTTGGCTAGAGGAAAGATAATGCGGTTACATTTCTTAGCAATATCGCCAATTTGTTCACTCCATGTTAACGATTCGTCCATGGTCACGCCCAGGTTCTTGATAGATGAGACACGTGAAATATCCGATCCGAGAACAGAGAGGCTGATGCTAGGTAGCCGCGCAATCATCTGGTGAGAACCAAAAATCACAAATTGCGTTTTAGATGGGTTGAGCTTGAGAAGATTTACATGGTACCACGAGCTCATAGTTTCCAAGCACGATTCGAGACGACGTTTTGCATACATTATGTCCTCCAATTTCGATGACAACATTGCCTGTGTGTCGTCAGCGTAAGCAACGACTTTAAAGACATCACCTATGTGCGAGAGA
The DNA here is from genome assembly GCA_034440575.1 of Imbricaverruca yamaguchii. Taxonomy (NCBI): domain Eukaryota; kingdom Metazoa; phylum Arthropoda; class Thecostraca; family Neoverrucidae; genus Imbricaverruca; species Imbricaverruca yamaguchii. Next base: position 250,387 of record JAOTOL010001246.1, read on the forward strand.
AGATCATTTGTGTACAACAAAAACAAAATTGGACCGCACAAACTTCCTTGTGGAACACCACAGGATACGTTGCATACAAGTTTTCCGGGCCTAACTACCTGTCTGCGATTTGAAAGGTAAGATCTAAACCAAGAGCTGTCGATGCCGTACCACTCTAATTTGGTTAAGAGTCGGCTATGAGACACACAATCGAAGGCACTAGACAAATCTACTGATGCGAGCAGACAAACGCGTCGCCTTTCGATGCAATTTGTGATATAAGCTACTACATCAGCAAGGGCAGTTTCAGTAGAGTGAAGTGGTCGATAGGCATGTTGCGAGTTGTTAAGAAGACAATTTCGGTGGAGATACGCAGTGAGCTGGTTAACTACTATCTTCTCGCACAGTTTTGACACATTACTCAAGATCGAGATGGGCCTATAACACTTGGGATCGTCAGGGCAGCCTTTCTTGAAGATTGGTACGATTTCAGCCAACTTCCACAGTTCCGGAAAAGTACATGACGATAAACTGAAGTTGATTATGTGCAAAATATGAACACACACCGAAGGAAACGACATATTGAGCAATTTCAGGGACACATTGTCGGTACCACGAGCACTGGTAGGATTTAAATCACGCAGGGCATGAGAGAGTTCGGGAAGAGTGGCGGGCTTCAGCTTGAATGCTGAGCTAACAACGCGCGGAGGGCGAGGTTGATGCACTGTATTTGGGCCTAAATCCCCTAAAGAATGCAAAGCAGCAGCCACGCGCTTGCCAGTTGAAGAAAAATGCCGGTTTTGGTCGTCAGCGAACAACTCTTTCTCTTGGTTGGAACGTGATGGTTCAGTTGATGGTGGAGTTGTCTTCTTCTGAAAGAGATGACGTCGAACGTGCGGCCAGATGTTGTCATATTCTTTCAAAGTCCTATCGAAGAAACGGCTTTTGGCGACCACGAGCTCAGTGGAGGTCCGTTGATTTAGCTCATGGTAGAGTCGCCAATCCTCGTCACTCCCGGATCGGTCCGCTTGGCTGTGAGCCCAGTCACGTCGGAGGGTCAGGGCGCGGAGGTCAGCATTCTCAGCGATCCAGGGTGGCACTGAGCGGCGTTTCACGAACTTCGTGACGGTAGGGCAGTGAGCATCCATGACGCATTTCCAGATGTTCAACCATGCGTCCCACTTGTCGTCAACTGTGTTGGCCTCATACAGGCCAGACCAGTCCACCATGAGAAAAGCTAGGTGCAGCTGACCAGGGAGGAGGTGACGGGTGCGCTGAAAAGTGATCCTTTGGCGTTGAAACGACGGACGGTCTATTTTAGCTGTGACTGTGACTGCCCGGTGGTCACTGATGTGCACCTCCATGACGTCACAAGCCAAAATTTTGTCGGTGGCGTTGGAGATCGCGATGTCGAGAAGCGTTTTTGAAGTGCGCCGTGTGCCATCCCGGAGGTTAACCGTCTGTACGCGCGTGGGCTTCTTCACGAGTTGATGCAGACACAAGTCGTTAAAAATGGTGTTGAAACGTTCGACTCCCGGTTTTGAAGCGTCTAACAAATCGATATTCACATCCCCCATCGCGAATATAGGCAAGCCATGGCTAGTTGCGAAGTCAATTTGGTGCTCCAAATCATCCAGATCAGCACCCACGGTTCCACTGGGCGGGCGGTAGAGGCAGCCTACGATGACAGAGGTATCGCGCCGGAGCTTCACCCGGATCCAGAAGGACTCCAGGCCGGAGCGAAGTGGTCCGGGAGGGGGTGTCAGTAGCTGGACTCCGTAGCACTCTCGGACGGCGATGGCGACGCCACCCCAACTCTCTGTGGACGTCCGCTTCTCATCGCAGTGTCTATCGGCTCTCTTAATGTAAAAACCGGGTATGCAGATAGCTTCATCTGGATGGTTCGAAGACAGGTGCGTTTCCGAAAAGCAGAAGACATCAATATCGCTGTCATTGATTAGCTGATTTACACTATCTAATTTTGGAATCAAAGAGCGCACGTTTAAATGAATCACTGGTAAAAAAATCCCCGCCAGCTCTGCCTCCATCCCCGCCATCACGTCTCCGTGCCGCCCGGCGGCCGCGCCTGGCGCGCCTTCCACGCGAGAGCGCTCCCGCCGCACCACCGGCCGGGTCACGGGGGCGCGGCCCAGTCCCGGCGCTCAGCTGGCGCGCTCCGGCTGTCTCGCGCCCCGAGGCGGTGGTGTCAGGGTCAGCAGCCGGCCCGTGTCGCGCGGTGATTGGTCAGCGATCGCAGGGTGGCAGAGACAGGATACAGACGATTTTGTTGATGACGACCAGGAACGCGATGAATTTTTGTAGGTCACGATGCATTGCGTCGTTTTAGCGACTCACTTTCCACTCAAGTTCAGCACCTCTCACACAACCACTCAGCACTCACAATATATAAGGCGGAGAAGGCTAAAAACGTTTAAAAAGGCTAGGTGGGCGGAGCTCCCGGAGCGCCAACCGTCCGCGGCCGGCGCGTCAGCGCGACTCCAATATATGTATATTTAAAGTTCGGCGCTGCATCCCGATAGTTCGGCTATGCAGGTACGGCTGCAGGTGCATGCAGGTGCACATCATCTCTCCTCAGCATCACTGAGAATTGATGTGCTTTTATATCACCCTTATTCATCTCATTGCTTGATCCTCCGTAGTTTTTTTTTTCAATGGGAGAGCTTACTTGAAATTTGTCCGTTTTGTAAATCGGTAAAATTTTGGGAATTAAGAATTCCTATTTGGCACTTGCATTTGGGATATTTAAAAGCAAAACACTTCTTTTTATGTCGCAGACAAGTCATGTCCGCTTGTATTTCTGCCATCAAAGTTATAAATTTCAATGGGCTATGGGTCGCAGGAGGTTACCAGGTCATCGGGTCACGGGGATAATCGTGAGAAATTTATTTTAAAAAATGTTTGCATCGATGTGCGTTCTATGATGATTTTTCTTCTCAAATGTGTATAATGTAATATGCTACACTTCCTCTTCATTATTGATGTGATATCTATCGCCAAAGATAACCTTGTTGTGTGACTTCAAAATATTGCCGTAAGCTATATTTCCGAAGCCGTTAGTCAGATCGAGCTAGAACTTGTTGAGCCGTGTCCAGAGCAAAAGCCTAGCCAGCACACCAATTTTGGTCCGAATACAAGTTGGGTGGGTGTAAAATTTGCAGACTTTTGTGTGCATCTGTCGTGGAATGGCCGCACTTTCTAAAAATTCACTAAACCTTACCTTGTTCACGGTGTTTGAGGCTGAAGTTGCGGCAACGTCATCCGGACCACTTGATCCTAGTGGCAGCTCCAACCGAGTCTATTTTGACATGCTAACTGGGGAGGAGGGTTACCCAAATCATCTAAACAATTTAATATTTATGGGGTAAATTGCCAAATCCCGACCATATTCTTCGCTTACGGCATATTTTGCCGCCGTCGTCTCTTCGGCAAAACTTCTTAAAACATACTCTGAGTTCCGAGGGGTCACTTAGGATATGTCCACCAGAGAGATTTGGGCACTTGGGATATTTCTCCAGGAGTGATCGACTGCAATCTTTCCTCTTCTTCTTTTGTAGTCAATATCACGTCGCTTGAAAATCTGAGCCTCTTGGTGAGGTCTGAGTTCGCCTCATTTATCTTCCAGCCCACCAGACGAATGCATCGCTGCATTAACATTTCCTGACATGCCCTTGTTCTGTCACGTAATACTTCAGATGTGACTTGTTTTACTAACCTGCTTTAGGGCTTCACAGAACTGATTCTTGGAGCCATAGTTTTGATATACTTGCTGTTTAAAAAGAAAGTTATTAGAAACAAACTTTTTTAATTTGCACCGGTGGCCTGGGGAAATGATCAAATAAAGTTGCGTCGAGTATGGCGGATGGCATGCCATTATCCAACTTCCTCAATGGCCATGTTGGCCATGCTAGGCCAGTTATTGCACTATGTTGCGAAATGTGTGCCCATTTTATCAGGCGGGGTGCACCCCAGGCCCACGAGGGCGCTTGCATTCTAAAGAGTGGCCCCGGAAGGGTACCTGTCTTGTACTGTCGAGAAAAGCGCTAGATTCCCCCATGAGGGTGCCTAAGTTTGCACTAAATTTGCGCCGCAACGACGCTTTTATTTTCGGCATAGGTCCATACAGTGGGTCAAATAGATGTCGACTTTGTTGAAGTACTCACAGCGTTTTGAGGCGGCCACAGCTCAGCGCCATACTCTCTGTCGGTATGTTTAATGCGTAAGCATATCACTCCATAAAAATACGGCCCACACATGTAATATATGTAATCATCCAAAACCACTGCGCTAAAAAGTAAATACAGGGACATCGTGGGCATATTCTTCCATCGGTGCTTCCCCCCCCAAAAAAAAAAAAAAACACAAAAAACACAGAAAACAATCAGCCCTAGTGGCATTAGAGCGACTAAAGCTGCGATTGCACGGCAGTATCACGTGCATTACGCTGTTAGTACACGGCGGTAGCATGTACATCATGCTGCATATTTGCAAGCCATGAGCTGCAACGCTCACCCGACCAAGTCGCATAGGGCACTGCGGCCGGGTTCACCATCCGGGATTAGTATGGCTGGGCTGTGGGTGGGCACATACGCTAGCGGTGGCGATGCGCGCGTTGCGTGGCACCCCATGCTGTGCTGAGACCGTGAATGTAGCATAACTTGCCTCCACACAACTCCCAAAGTGTACACACGACAATCGCGTAGTAGCGGGAGCGGTGTTATGCCAACGCACGTGACGGCTCTTCTTCCCTGTGTAATCGCCAATGCATGATGAGCAAACGTGGCTCAATAACGTGAACTTATGCGTACTGCTCTCCGGAAACACCGGTAACATCGGAAATCAACTGCTGTCCGGCACTCCCACGTTACGCCATGCAGCCATTCACTGAAGGACTGTTGGGGTATCAGAGCTGCTCCGTGGAGAAGAAGCAGCACTTGGAGAGGCAGAGCATGGATTCGACTGCGCAGCGACATTCCAGGCAGTTGTCTGACGCCTCATCTGTGACAGAAACACACCTGTCGCACAGACAGTACACACATCTTCCAGCAAAAACACACCTGTCGCACAAACGGTAGCACACATCATCCAATGCGTGCACTAAGGCGCCACTTATTTTGGTGAAATCCGAATTTCTTTCGGGACGCCCCCAAAGTGGCGAGGTTATGAATGAAAAGAAACTTAGTGAAGCTTCTGAGTGATTAAAAAAACAAATTTAGCACTGCCCCGGGTTGTTAGTTAGAGTATATAGGCCTCATTGCGTTGAAGTCCCCCGCGTGCTAATAACTGATAAATGGCAAGCGAACACCAACATTGAATGAAATGTCACTAACTATACTGTTTTCACGATTTTCGGAAATAGACACCAAGCGCTGATTAAAAACTACTCCGCACGTCAACCAATGCTATTTTTCGCGGTCCTCTTTCCCTCTTCCGGTAACCATTCATCACGCTAAATGCACCTGTCACGGAAGAGAAGTTGAAGCCGCCCTGCCGCCGCGTTGGTCCCCTCGCGTACTGGGTACACGTTTTATTATGTGTTTCCTTTAAAATTGGCATCTTGAATTGCTGGTTGTTTCCCAAGCAGGCAACAATACATCACAAAACGTGTTTCCAGTACGTGGTGGGACCGACGCGGATGCAGGGCGGCTTCAACGTCTCTTCCGTGACATGTACATTTAGCGTGAAGCATGGTTACGGGAAGAGGGAAAGAGGACCGCGAAAAATAGCATTGGTTGACGTGCGGAGTAGTTTTTAATCAGCGCTTGGTGTCTATTCACGAAAAGCGTGAGAACATTGGTGTCTATACCACTGCCTAATGTTAGTGGCATTTCATTCAATGTTGGTGTTAGTCTGCTATTTATCAGTTCTTAGCACATTGGGGACTTCAACACAATGAAGCCTATATACTCTGCGACTGTACAACCCCGGGGCAGTGCTAAATATTTTTAATCGCTCTGAAACTTTACTACGTTTCTTTTCATTCCTAATCTCACTACTTTGGGGGGCGTCCCGATAGAAATTCGGATTCACCAAAATAATTGACACCTTAGCGTACACCTTGCGCTGTAAATCACACGAATTGAACACAACGAGGCGCATTTGTACACCGCGAAGCCAAACTGAATCGGCAATGAGAAAACGATCAAGATGGACGGAACAGTGAAAATATTAGCGTAACCACGTTCAGTCTTTAGGTGGGGTCCAACTTTAGGTTCGCAGGAACGATTTTTTAAAGCTAGAGGAATAAGACCGCGACTGCTAATAAAGCTAATGTACCACTGCTTAAGGTGCCACTGCCTAATGTACCACTGCCTAATGTACCACTGCCATACCAGTGCCACTGGCACCCGCACACCACTGCCTAATGCACCACTGTCATACCACTACCAGTCATCCTAATACCACTGCCTAATGTACCACTGTCATACCACTACCAGTCATCCTAATACCACTGCCTAATGTACCACTGTCATACCACTACCAGTCATCCTAATACCACTGCCTAATGTACCACTGTCATACCACTACCAGTCACCTGCATACCACTGCCTAATGTACCACTGTCATACCACTTCCAGTCACCTGCATACCCCTGCCTAGTGCACCACTGCCATACCACTGACACTGTCGCCTGCATACCATTACCCAATTACCACAACGAACATGGATCAACAGCCGCGATTACACAGTGAGCACGCGTCGCTGATGTGTGGGATGGAGCGATTAACACAAGGCAATCAGGGGTGCAGGAGTCATTGCGGACCGTGGGTGCCGGTTGAGTGCACTCCCAGGGGGCCCAGGTTGGGTGAAGCCCATTTCACGCTGGCAGGATCAAGGTTGACTGCGCAACAATGTGCTCCGACAGTGTGGGTATACACGTCATCCGCAGCAGCTGGGTAAATTGTTGCAAAATTGCATTTAGGCCAAAGTTAATTGCCGGTGCAAAGTGCGATGCTCGGCAGATGCTGGGAGTGAATAACATGTGTGTTACCAGAAGGCAACCAACTATGGAGCGCTAACTGTGGTTTTACATCACCCTAAGCTATAGTGTGGGACCATTTGCTACCGCGATCTGCTCCATGTGGCATAAACCATTGCAGATGCTGTTCTCACACCCACATTCTAGCGGTGTCATGGTCATACAGTTCGCCATATGTGGCTTACACAGCACCGAGGGGAGCCAGGAAATAATCACCAATTGTCCAATGTCCAATGTCTGCATGTGATGATTTGGTAGAACTCCAGCAAAAGACGCTAGAAAATTATGCAGTGACGTGGTGATGATGACCTCTGAGCAGACAGGCGCGCACTCAGGATTTTTCCATGGGTGGGGGGGGGGGCGGACCGAAAAGAGCACTTGGCCGGCTCCAAAAGGGCACTTGACCGGCTCCAAAAGGGCACTTTGCGACCCGGGGCACACTGGAAGGTTTGTTGACCGGGAGGGGGAGGGGGGAGGGGCGTGAATTTTCCATGCCGCATAGGACAGGAAAGGGCACATGGGAATGTCATTTTTAGGCCAAAAGGGCAGTTTTGGGCCCAAAGGGCACCTTTGGCACAGGCGGGGCACATAAGGCAGGTGATTTTTGGGCTAAATTTGGGATATTCCGGCCAAGAGGGCACTTTTCGGTCAAAAGGGCACTTTTGGCCCAAAGGGCACTTCGGTCTCATGGGGGCCCGGGCCCCCTGGGCCCCCCTCCGGTGCGCCTATGTGAGCAGGACAGACGGATTCGGGGAACATTTTTGTGTACAAACGGTAAATACTAGCTAACTTGGCAACAACTGGGGGACGCATTCCAGAAATTCCTACTAACATACATGGAGAGGAGGGTGCAGCTTGTGGTGTCCACCCGGTTCCATCACCACTCATATGATGCTAGTGTATAACCAATCCACAGCTCTTCCGGGGGCTATGTCGCAGCTGACACTCGCGACCGTTAGCTGTGTGGGCTCTTGTACTGTTCTTTGAGTACAGCCCGGGGGAAAATTTCCATCCGATGACTTCTGACCAAGAGATGGCAGCAACTGGGCGTGGTTCGCCACGTACGTTGGAAACACGACCCACTTCACCTCATTAGTGTGTAGCACCACTCACTGGTCGTATGTCAAAAACTCAAAGCTTCGCGGTCATAGTGGTTTAGTGCGTTTGTGCCGATGAAAGTAACGCGTAGAAGCAAAGAACAAAGAAACCCGAAAGTGGACGCTAATGTTTCTCGTTCTTGATGAGGGTTATCGAATTTCGACGTGGACTACCAATTAAGAGAAGACCGCAAGGAGTAGTGTCGGCTCCACATAAGTCAACTACCGCTTGTTGCCGGGTACCGGCAGTCCTGCCGGCCACTGGAGCACAACTTTCGCTAGTCTTCTTGCAAAAACCTATTGCGATCTATGCAATATGCATTAAGTGACAACTCGCTTCTAGTCGATTTAGTAAATACATGCTGTTAATTGGCTCAGCCCATCGGAGCCCTGCAGTTAATCGACTGGATGCCGTAAGGACCGTCACCCCTCCCCCCTCCGCTGCTCCAATGGACTGACTGGCATGACATGGGCAGTCAGTCACATGGCACGGTCAGCCACATGACGTTGGCAGTCACGTGACACAGGCACTCACGTGACATAAGCAGTCACGTGACACAGGCACTCGCATACCATAAACAGCTACGTGACATCCCCGTGTCGCGTGGCATGGACACTCACGTGACATAAGCAGTCACGTGATGCGAACAGTCACGTGCCATAGGAACTCGCACGGCATGAACAGTCACATGGCATGAACAGTCACGCGATAAGAGCAGTCACGCCGCGTGATTGTGGCTTGTCTGTGGGCCGGAGGAAGTGAGCAATCCCGCCCTGCGAGGGATCGCCAGGCTTCTCCATCACGTGCATTTCCGGTTGCACCACTGCGTGTATCTGTGCGCGTCTGAGCCAGCTCGCCAGCTGTTGGGCCAGCCGTCGCCGTTTAACTGCTGTGTTCCATCAAAGTACCCCGTCGACACCCTTTCACCGACGATCACTGAGCGAGAGGGAGAGGGGGGGGGGGTCAAAACGGTGCCCGAGACCACCGCCGAGAGTCAGCCCAGACCACCGCCGAGTTTCGACCCAGACCACCGCCGAGTTTCGACCCAGACCACCGCCGAGTGTCAACACGGACCACCGCCGAGTGTCGACACGGACCACCGCCGAGTGGCGACCCAGACCACCGCCGAGTTTCGACCCAGACCACCGCCGAGTGTCAACACGGACCACCGCCGAGTGTCGACACGGACCACCGCCGAGTGTCGACACGGACCACCGCCGAGTGTCGACACGGACCACCGCCGAGTGTCGACACGGACCACCGCCGAGTGTCAACACGGACCACCGCCGAGTGTCAACACGGACCACCGCCGAGTGTCGACACGGACCACCGCCGAGTGGCGACACGGACCACCGCCGAGTGGCGACACGGACCACCGCCGAGTGGCGACACGGACCACCGCCGAGTGGCGACACGGACCAGGCGACACGGACCACCGCCGAGTGTCAACACGGACCACCGCCGAGTGGCGACCCGGACCACCGCCGAGTGGCGACACGGACCACCGCCGAGTGGCGACACGGACCACCGCCGAGTGTCAACACGGACCACCGCCGAGTGGCGACACGGACCACCGCCGAGTGGCAACACGGACCACCGCCGAGTGCACCGCCAAGTTTCGACCCAGACCACCGCCGAGTTTCGACCCAGACCACCGCCGAGTGTCAACACGGACCACCGCCGAGTGTCGACACGGACCACCGCCGAGTGTCGACACGGACCACCGCCGAGTGGCGACACGGACCACCGCCGAGTGTCAACACGGACCACCGCCGAGTGGCGACACGGACCACCGCCGAGTGGCGACACGGACCACCGCCGAGTGTCGACACGGACCACCGCCGAGTGTCGACACGGACCACCGCCGAGTGGCGACACGGACCACCGCCGAGTGTCGACCCAGACCACCGCCGAGTGGCGACACGGACCACCGCCGAGTGGCGACACGGACCACCGCCGAGTGGCGACACGGACCACCGCCGAGTGTCGACACGGACCACCGCCGAGTGTCAACACGGACCACCGCCGAGTGTCAACACGGACCACCGCCGAGTGTCAACACGGACCACCGCCGAGTGTCGACACGGACCACCGCCGAGTGTCGACACGGACCACCGCCGAGTGTCGACACGGACCACCGCCGAGTGTCGACACGGACCACCGCCGAGTGTCGACACGGACCACCGCCGAGTGTCGACACGGACCACCGCCGAGTGTCGACACAGACCACCGCCGAGTGGCGACACGGACCACCGCCGAGTGTCAACACGGACCACCGCCGAGTGGCGACACGGACCACCGCCGAGTGGCGACACGGACCACCGCCGAGTGTCAACACGGACCACCGCCGAGTGGCGACACGGACCACCGCCGAGTGTCGACACGGACCACCGCCGAGTGGCGACACGGACCACCGCCGAGTGTCGACACGGACCACCGCCGAGTGGCGACACGGACCACCGCCGAGTACGCCGAGTGGCGACACGGACCACCGCCGAGTGTCACACGGACCACCGCCGAGTGTCGACACGGACCACCGCCGAGTGTCGACACGGACCACCGCCGAGTGTCGACCACGGACCACCGCCGAGTGTCGACACGGACCACCGCCATCAAGGACCACCGCCGAGTGTCGACCCAGACCACCGCCGAGTGTCGACACGGACCACCGCCGAGTGGCGACACGGACCACCGCCGAGTGGCGACACGGACCACCGCCGAGTGTCGACACGGACCACCGCCGAGTGGCGACACGGACCACCGCCGAGTGGCGACACGGACCACCGCCGAGTGTCGACACGGACCACCGCCGAGTGTCGACACGGACCACCGCCGAGTGGCGACACGGACCACCGCCGAGTGTCGACACGGACCACCGCCGAGTGGCGACACGGACCACCGCCGAGTGTCGACACGGACCACCGCCGAGTGTCGACCACGGGACCACCGCCGAGTGTCGACACGGACCACCGCCGAGTGTCGACACGGACCACCGCCGAGTGTCGACACGGACCACCGCCGAGGTCGACACGGACCACCGCCGAGTGTCGACACGGACCACCGCCGAGTGGCGACACGGACCACCGCCGAGTGTCGACACGGACCACCGCCGAGTGTCGACACGGACCACCGCCGAGTGTCGACACGGACCACCGCCGAGTGTCAACACGGACCACCGCCGAGTGTCGACACGGACCACCGCCGAGTGTCAACACGGACCACCGCCGAGTGTCGACACGGACCACCGCCGAGTGGCGACACGGACCACCGCCGAGTGTCGGCCCAGATTCGCCGGCGGTCGGGCGGCGGCCGGGCGAAGTCCGACCTTCAGAGGGCACCCAGGTCGTCTCAGCGCACGCGGGTCGTGTGAAGTGGTCGCCACGGTTCGCACGACTCGTGCACCAGGACGATCCAAATCGGTGCATCACGGGGTGAGCTAGGCGGCCAACCGAGTCGGCTGACAGCGGCGCCGCCGCCGGCCCTGGGTCGGGTCACGTCTTCTGGTGCAGGCTCTCACACCACAGTCGCCGCCGCGCTGACGGGGAAATTTTGAGAACCTCGGCTGAAACAGCGGTCCAACGTCCGCCCTATGTGCCGTATCAACGTTTTTGGGTCCTTACGCTGCGAAAAGTGGCACCTGCCAGATATTGTGTTCTAAACGCTAAAAGTTGCTTTAAACAGGCAAATGTGGTAGACCGCAATCCTGTGATCAGCTGCAAAAGCAAAAAACAAATCGCTCGCTATGGAAAAGGTGTAATGCAGTACTACAGGGAAAGACACAGGTACACAAAGAATATTTTGAAGGTCACTTCGGCCTCGGTCTAAGCCGAAGTTGCAGCGCAGAATATTTTGCCGCTCAGTTCAGCGTTGTTCAATAGATGTGATATCGCATGCAAGATATTGTCCTTTGGTTCGGACAATTCCATGGTAAGTGAAAGTGCATTCGTGGGGGATAACTTAACTATGGCAGCGAAGATGGCTAAATATACGTGAAGCGACTAGAAGACCATTGCTACCGATTTCGTGTTGGAGATCTAGAACCTCCGAGGTAGCATTAAAGATCAATGTGATTAATGGAGAGTTGCAGAAAATGGTTGGCTATATCTGCTGATGAGTAAATGCACCAAATATCTCAGTTGTCTGCACAACTGGAAAATGTCAGACAAGGTGAAAGAAAGCTGGTCCAGTGTGTCGTTAATCATGATCAGAAATGGGGTTAGAGATGGGTCTGGAAGTGAACGTTGCCGCATCGGATGGTGAATAGGCTGTTAACGAGAAAGTATTGGAAAGAAGTGGCCTTTCGGATCCGGATACTTATTCGGTGTAATTTAATTGGAGGGGCAGAGCTGTGGATTTCATTAAATATGGATGTATATCGAGGAAAATGCTACAATTTCATGTTTCGTGAAAGAGCTCCACATGACCATTGCAATTTCGACAAGGAAACACCCAGAGGTGCTGCGTCTGGGCGGAAAGCCACCCTGAAAGAGGAACATATTTTTCTTAGTTTCGGGACAGACTTTGAATCGTCCATTATTCATTCTTTTGAACATTTATGAGGCACAACATATAAGAGAAATAAGGCGATAGTAGGAGGGTAGGTGTAGAGGTTTGTGAGTATTAGCGAGGTAAGTGATAGTGCTGATAGAACAAGAGGTGCGAAATGTACCATCAGACCAGAGCTCATTTAGGTCTGAAACGACGTTGCCTTTTCCGGCAGCCAGATACAGTTTGGAAGAAGGTGTATGCCAGCTGGTCGAGACCAACAGTAGTGCTGGTTACTTTCGAAAGGGATATATCCAGCTCGTATAGTGCAATCAGGGCGTTATAGGGTTCGGAGCTGTCAGGTGAATTCGCAGATGGAAAGTGTCACAAAAGTATTTTATGTTTTTTGTGAGTATTGGGTGTCTGATGAAATGCCACCGTAGTGAGTGGAGAAGTGCTCAGCAACGGCTTTGGGTTCTGTGATGTAGTGTCGTTTAACAGTGAGTTGGTGGAATGTACGGTGTGGGGTTCTGTCATTGGAGAAGAAGCGAATGCTGATTCAAATTTGACCGATAGTGGTGAATCGGTGTTGTTGACATGGATGACATATTGTTGCTAGCTTTGTCTTTTGGCCCCAATGATAGTCTACGGGCAAGCGTGTCACAGATTTAGTGGATTTAGATTTAGTTGGAAATTCCTGCCCATGCGTGGCGGCAGGGCGACAACGCGGTGACACTCGTTCTATCACGGCACGTGCTCACCGCTTGGGGAAACGATCAGTGTGCGGAGGGGCATTCTTCCGAAGGCATTATCGATTTTCTTCGAAGTAAAACTGCCTAGTAAAAGAATCCCGCCTCACGAAGTTTTACTTTACTTCGATTTGTGACTGTGTGATCCACCCAGTGCGCGACCACTCATCACTTCCGGTCTCCTTCGGCCTCAACATGCGTGAGCATTACCAAATAACGTTGCCTTCGGCTTTCCATGGCTGCATCTGCCTTACACGACTGCAGGTAAATTCCTGGTAGCGATGAGAATGAAAGAATCCTGGATTAAAATAAGCTGGGTGCCAACTGCAAAGGCTGACATCACTAAAATACGAGTACTCCCATACTTGACATGCCGCAGACCTGAGCTGATATCTACTTCAGCTGATCATTACCCTGTGCATGGATTGTATCTTTCAATGCGCCACTGAAGATACAATAACATCAGAGACATGCAGACATATACGGATGGGGGATGCTCGTACAAATTTGGCACAGACAGGGGTAAGGTTCAGGAGAGCAGCTACTGTCCGTTTATATACGTACCGATTACATCTCCCAGCCGGAACTCTCGCCCATTGACGACGCACTTGCTGTGTGCATGGCTGTGTCCCTGATGGTCCCGTTGATGAAATTCCTGTGGTGTTTGGTGGTCAGAAGGATGTGCCGTGAAGTTCCCATGACCACTGGAAGTCGCACTGCTTCCGAAGCGATGTCTGTGTTGATTGTTCTGGTGATTTTCCTCACGGTGAGACTCAGCGTGATCGACGGAATGAGTTTCGGGTGAGTAGCCATCGCGATCATGCTGTGTATGGTATGCGGCGTCTTGGTAAGACTGCTGGCCAGGCTGATGACCCTGACTATGTTCGGGATGGTGCCCATTGTGATGTCCATGTCGATGTTGGTATTCAGATAACAGAGACCGTTGTTTCCTTGCACCGCCTGCAATATCTCGGTTCTGGTGCCCAGCTTCGTAGCTTTCCCCTCTTCCTTGATCGTCTTTAATCGCTTTTCCTTCATCGCTAGCGACCATCCTCCGCAGCCGCCGACCGAACTCTGGAAAATCGAACTCAGACAGGTCGATGTCGTCCTCCAGGTCATAGTCGAAGCTGATGATGGGAGGTAGCATTTCTGGCAGTCCAGTGTCGGCCCGGCGCGGTACCTGGGACAACGTCGGTGCGGTGGTGGCGTGCAATGGCGCAGCGCGTGCCTTGGACGGTGTATAGTAGTTATCCGGCGGTGGCGTGGTGATGAAGATGGTGCGCGCAGGTGGCGAAGTGTCGGGAAGGGTTCGGAGCAGGGGCCGGATGGTGACATGCACCGGTGGTCGCGGGATAGGCGGGGCCAGTGAAGCCACTCGGGAAAACACAAAAGCCAGCTGCCGCTCGACAGTTGGAGAGGGTGCAGGGGCAGCCGCGTGCGCCGGCGTCGGCCGGGTGGTGGGGTGGATCAGCGGATGGAGGGCCACACCGGTTCGGCGAGCTTCCGGCCAACTGGTGGTCTGAAGACTGGTTAGAAGTCTGGTCCGGTCTCTGGCCCGCCCGATCAACCGATCTTTGGTCCGATTCGCCAGTCGTCTCACATCCGGCTCAGCAGAGTGGTCGGTGGTCCGATCTGTGGTGCGAGTCGCCGCTGGGTTTACGGGACGACCAACGGCGCTGAATCTGCCCGATTGCCGACCTGATGTCCTGCCCCTGGTCTCGATCGCGGCTCTAGCCTTGGTCCGAGCGGCAATCTGATCATTTGCCGGACCCTTGGTCTGTTCCGACGGTCGGTCAGTGACCCTGTGTCTGGGTCGGATCCTGCGCCGCGCAGTTGCACCGCTCCTAGTTCGGTCAGTAATCCGGCTATTGGGTCGCGCAGTGGTCCTTACAGTGGTCCACGCAGCCGTTTGTGCGGCAGTTCTGTTCACGAGCCTGTCTCTGGTGCGCCCCACGATGCGAGCACCCGACCACGGCCGCAGCTGGCGGAACCTGAGCCTGCCGTCGCCGGCTGGTCCCAGCCGCGGTTTGGCGGCTCGGGTAGGGCCGTCCGAGGCCGACGTCCCGTCGCTGGCTGGTGAGGGCAGCTGAGGTCGTGGCAGGGCTGATGATGTGGAGTGTGGCCCCTCTCCGCGGCCGCGCGGAGCCACGAACTCCATAGGAGCCGACACCTCCTCGCTGAAGTAGGTGGTGGCTGGGGTAGCGGCTGCCGGTAGCAACATACTGGCGGAACGCAACGCCTGATGCAGCGATAAGAGGGGTGGCCGAAGCAGCGGCAGCGGCAACGTTAGCGGTTGCGGCAGCGACAGCGACAGCGGTAGTGGTAGTCCATCGGTAGTCGGTTCGAAGTGCACCGGGGCCGTTTCAGTCGCAGTCTGCAACACTGCAGTTGTAGTCCCTGCAGCTAGTTGTTGCAGCGGAGAAGACGGGCTACTTGGCAATGCTGGAAAACGACAAAGAAAAGTTGCAACCACAAACTTGAATTTGCTAAAAAGTGATCAGCTTTAGCACAACTTAAAAGAAGCTGAAGTAATGCAAATGCTTCAGCGAACTACAGAAGATCAGAGGTCAACATTTTGTCATAAAACAGGAGATCCCTACTCAATTTCCTTTTCGCTTTCCCCTTCCTTGTTGTGCCAAAAGAAAGATATTTTGTCAACAACTGTGCAAGGAACGCTATGATATGGAGTCTGCTGGTTGGAAAGTTTAGGAGAGCGGGCGGTTCGACATTTGGTCGGGTGATGCTGGCCAGCAGCTGGCTGGCGACACGAGTCGCGCTGCCGTGCCACTCACGGCATACGAAGGCGGCCGGCTGGCAGTGGCGGCTGTCAGGCAGTCGTCGGCAGAGACGTGGCGGCCGGCTGCAGTGGCTGCTGACACAGCTCAGACGGCCGTGCAGGCAGCGGCACGAGTGACACCGGCCGTGGCCGCTGACCAGGCCGGCGTCGGCCACCGACGGCTGGTCCGGCTGACATGCGGCGGTAGGTCCACCTGCACGGCCGCACCGCCGGCCGTAATACAGCGCAAACAACCAAAAGCTAAAAGCCACGCGGCGAAAAGGCAAAACAAAATTGCTAAAAAAGGAAAAGGAAAAAAAAAGGAGAAAAAGAAAAGCAAACGACACGACACCACATGTTGTCATGTGCTAAACACAGCCGCACCGCCGGCCGTAATACAGCGCAACACAACACAGACACCACATGTTGTCATGTGCTAAAAGGACGCGGGTAATACAGGCAAACGACACGACACACATGTTGTCATCAAACACAGCCGCACCGCCGGCCGTAATACAGCGCAAAACACGACACCACATGTTGTCATGTGCTAAACACAGCCGCACCGCCGGCCGTAATACAGCGCAAAGAACAACACAAGGAAAAAACGGTACAAAGACACAGACACCACATGTTGTCATGTGCTAAACACAGCCGCACCGCCGGCCGTAATACAGCGCAACACGACACAGACACCACATGTTGTCATGTGCTAAACACAGCCGCACCGCCGGCCGTAATACAGCGCAACACGACACAGACACCACATGTTGTCATGTGCTAAACACAGCCGCACCGCCGGCCGTAATACAGCGCAACACGACACGACACCACATGTTGTCATGTGCTAAACACAGCCGCACCGCCGGCCGTAATACAGCGCAACACGACACAGACACCACATGTTGTCATTGCAAACACAGCCGCACCGCCAGCCGTAATACAGCGCAACACGACACAGACACCACATGTTGTCATGTGCTAAACACAGCCGCACCGCCGGCCGTAATACAGCGCAACACGACACAGACACCACATGTTGTCATGTGCTAAACACAGCCGCACCGCCGGCCGTAATACAGCGCAACACGACACAGACACCACATGTTGTCATGTGCTAAACACAGCCGCACCGCCGGCCGTAATACAGCGCAACACGACACCGATACCACATGTTGTCATGTGCTAAACACAGGCGCACCGCCGGCCGTAATACAGCGCAACACGACACCGACACCACATGTTGTCATGTGCTAAACACAGCCGCACCGCCGGCCGTAATACAGCGCAACACGACACCGACACCACATGTTGCAATATGCTGAACAATGGCGCACCCCTGCAAGGAGTCCGTCCATTGCCAGACAAGACCTGGATAAATCTGAGGAATTTCTCAGGATTTCTATACCAAAAAATAGAGCTTTGTCTGGAAAACATTGAGGAGTGTATCACTTCGTTACAAAGTGAGCGCCGTAGATAGTGAGAGTTCCATTGCGTCTGACATGGCGGTACGACATAGCGGGGCTAGGGCGGGTCTGACATGGTGGTATGACGCGGCAGAGCCAATGTATGTCTAACATGGTGGTAGTACACATGACAAGGCGGAGCTAAGGTAGATCAGTTGGTAAAGCACTGGCCTTTATTGCTAAGCCACGAGGGTTAGAATCAGGGGCGTTGCCACTGATTTGAGATGGGGCTTTCAGATGGGGTTTAAGCGAATACCAAATCGCACAGAAAGTTGCTTTTCCTCGTCAAGTCATATTTGAATTCGGTTCCAGCGCCGCCTATGTCGTGCGACATGGCAGTGGAACAAATATCGTTAGATGATCCGACCCGGTGTGATCTTGAATGTTTGACCTGATCTGACCTTGAAACCAGTAAAACCAGTTAACCAGTGACCAATAAAATATACTTTCGAAACTCACAAACTTTCTAAAAAATTGCCTCCATTACTTATGAAATGCCACCGTTCGTCAAGGTCACCAATTGCATGAACATCGTTACTGAATATATGTATGTATCTTTGTCCATGCTATTTCATGGGATTGATATCACCAACACTATTGTTGCGCGTGTAATTCCTCTGCAATTAGCTCGATCGCACTTTTGTACGCTACCCATGTGCTCCTACCTTTTACCTGAATCTTGAAGGTATTCCATTACGTATATTCTCGGACTCAAACAAGGCTTGCTGCACAGGATGAAGCACAAGGTCATATTCCACTCTCAAAACAAACAAAAATAATCCACGGGAAGACAAAATGTTCGGCATCTACGTGAGAGTGAAAAGAACGTGTCACAAGCCATCCAAATTGGTATGCTACTAGTAAGTTTTCACCGTCAATTTGCAAAGATATATTGTCAGGTCAAGTAACAAGGGGTGGATCAATCGGTGGAGCGTAATGGTTGCACACAACTGGAACGAATGTATTATCCAGCCGGCTCAAGCTGCAAATTCAATGCATCATGAATTGTTATGGACGTTCCGTGGTGCACATGGTACAACAACGCAGATAACACCGAGATGAGCGACTTGCGAGTCCATGAACCATGATTCAGGTTTCAATTGTTGGAGCAATGCTAATTAAGAACAATCAATGTAACATCTCTTAATTGTTACCCTATTTGGCAGAATTGAGGAGAATTGAGCTATAGCAATGTCATACATCTGTATGAAGTTGTCACAGCTTGCAGATCGCAAAAAAAAATCAAAATGCTTTGTAAGTATCAACGGCTGTGTGTAACTTTTAACTATCAGTTTACTCGCTACCCTTCTCAGTTTTGTCAATGGCAACTTCCTGTTAATGCTCAATATGCTCTCCTGGAAATCTGTTGAGATGGAAATCCTTGCAAAAATATAGGTGGACGCAAGTTTGGCCTGGGCCGCAAGTTGGTGAATGTGCACCCAGAAATATATACGGCTGCACTCGGCGAGTGTTCTGCTTACCTTCCAGTTGCCCAAGCCGATTTAAACGCAAATATTTGTAATTTAAAAGAGAAGACATGACTATGAATGTAATCGTATGTTTAGCTTACGGAAGTTCATGCATCGGATTGCTAATAATCCATATTAGATGACAGCTTTTTCACTAAACTAAGCTGAGGCCATTACGTTGTCTCGACCTGGTCGCAGTCTCCTCACCTGGAGACGTGACGGTCTCTGCTGTGACCAGGAGCGCTACAACTCCCAGTACTGCCACAAGCATGGCCGCCTCCTACACAAGTGTTCGGGCGTCGACTAGTCTTCGGCGTTGCACACGGACCCCGGACTCAAAGATTCGTGCTCGTCTGCGTGGCCCCCAACCGTGGATGAAAGTGGCTCGTGTGGACGGTGACGGAAAAGCTACAGCCGACGGCCGGACGCTCCGAACACGACTGACGGGCGGCCACGGACCCCTGCACCGCAGCGGCACACCCGTCATCTGGAGACAACGCCCCGCACTTCAGACAGCCAGTTGGCGCGCGTGTACACTCGCGTGCAGAGCCGCCGCCGCACGCCTGCCTGCCTGCACAATGTTGCCCGTCGAAAACAAATCACGCATGATACAGGCGCAGTATGTCCCATCGCAGCGAACAGAATAGACATGGTGAGATTTACTGCTGAGGAGTCACTTCAACCATTTAAATGCAACAAAATAGATGCTTAACCACACAAGAGAGAACCATGTAGTATATATAATTTGAGCATATCACTCGAGGATGTTCTGCTTTTATTATGTATTTCATGTCTACTGTAAGAATTATTTCGTGAACCCTACACAGATGATATCGATGGTGTTGAAGTTGAATTGTGTTCGTACGAAATTATTTGTTTTCGTGTCGGATTAGTTCCGGAAATTAATAGGCGAGTGAGGTATTATGGAATAGGCAGTAGCAGGCAATGAACACGGGGGAACACAATGTCAATGGGCAATCACAGGGGCCGGGCTTACCTTTCGACGACTTCAGGTAGTTCACAGCACTCTGTAAATATTAGTCCACTTTGATACTAGAGCTATTGTGAGCTCATAGCATCGGTAAGTTGTATATTACTGGTAGTTGTAGTTTGCGTTAGTCCGAGCGTTCGTCCCACGCGCGTACGCAGCACGCACTCCACTCCATTCGCGTCTCGCTGCCGAGGCCGACCTCTGCTCACGTGTCGCAGCCGACGCTGACAAAGCGCCGACCCGTATGAGTCACGGTAACGTGACCCCCAAGATGACCGCTCGAAGCCAAGCACCTCGGCCCTCCTGTCCCTGATGGGATCGAAGGATGGGACACCATTCGAGTTCGGATAGTATGAGATGAAATGAAGAATGGTGGCGCAATAATGTGGTTGCAATGATAATTAGTGGCATTTTAATGTATGTATGTATTTAACGCTAGCATTCCAAATGCCGTGATTAATATGTGCCCGCAGAATTCTCGCACTACACGTGTGTAGACATAGACTACGTATAAATGCTACCGAAAGAGATTGATATCCTGCGATCTCGAAAGTATCTTTAGTTCATTGTAAGTAGATATCATTCTTTATCAACCCGTTTTTCCCATCATTTTCAAGGGCCCCGGTGCGACTTTTTCTGGATCCCAGCGGAATTTTTTGGGGTCCCGGACTCCCGGTTGTACATTCCAGAGCACCCGCGTAATTTGTATGGCTCCCGGGCTATTTTTAGGGCCATAAATGTAATTTTCAGGGGTCACGGTGCGATTTTGTTGGGCCCACGGCGACATTTCAGGAGCTCCTGCGCGACTTGGAGCTCTCAAAGTGATTTTCAGTGGCTCAGGCGCGATATTTGGGGCCCACATCGGATTTTTTTCGGGGAGCAAACGCATTTTTATACCCCTGGTGCGATTCGTGAGACCCACAACCTCCCAGGGGGAAATTTCACCCTTTGCCACACCCTTTGCCCTTCGGTAGGCAACTGATGGAAATCAAGCACCAACACTTTTACTAACTTCATGAAAAATAATGCCTGCATTACAGATGTGTCAAAATCTCTTGATTTTCCGTCACCAGTTTTCTTTTCTTACTTTTGTCGGCAGCGAAATTGTTTTTCTCTCTGGTTTTCCCGGACTGTTGGACCTTTATTGCAGGTCTCGCATAAGCCATGTCAGTATGTAGGGCTTTATTTTCCTACTTATTTAAATATATTTGCCTCATATGCATATATATATATATATACATATATATATATATATATATATATATATATATATATATATATATATATATAGCTTTTATAACTATATATAACTATATATATATATATATATATATATATATATATATATATATATATATAGTTCTAGCTTACCATGCAAAATATTGACAACTTTTAGATGCTTTTTAATTTTTTCCTTGAACAAAGTTAAGTCTGTTGCTGACGCCAAAATAATTTGGCATCAGCCATGGTGAGTGTATACTGCAGTGCATTTGCTAGCATTCCCATTAAACCAAAAATAATGGCAGGATGGGCACCCTCCAAATCCATCCCAGCTCTCTCGTGCAAATCCTAGGCACGCCATTGGCGGGGAGGGGCGGGGGCTCACGCCAAAATCCGAAAGTTGGCCCCCCAAACCGGTGGACTAGATCCGCTAGTGCACACACACGCACGCACGCACACGCACGCACGCACGCACGCACGCACGGCACACACACACACACACACATACAGACAGACCAGTGTTAAAATATTGGTTTTTCATTAGGTGTGAGATGTCGAAATGAGCATAGATGGATGTCGAAATTTGACATGTAATTAGTGTAATTTAAAATGTTTTTGATGTCTTTCAGACTACAATTTGAGTTCATGATGTAGGTGATTATGACTGGACCTTTATCATTTGTTTTAAGATTCATAATTTAAGAAAAGATGCGTTCGGGATAAGGACAATAATAACTATAATGAACTGGTTGGTTGGTTATTTGGGCTTAGGGGCGCATCGACTGCTTCGGTCATACAGCGCCCATATGATGAACTGGTATTGTATCCCATATCACATAGGTCATCCCTTTACCCGAAATTGCATTGTAAAATGTTCGTGTAA